>CAUYON010072769.1:0-12449 GCA_963573935.1 Arctocebus calabarensis | reverse complement strand
TCCCGAGTAGCTGGGACTACAGGCGCCCGCCACAGCGCCCGGCTATTTTTTTGTTTTGCAGTTCGGCCGAGGCCGGGCTTGAACCCGCCACCTTCAGTATATGGGGCCGGCACCCTACTCGCTGAGCCACAGGAGCCGCCCCTTTCTGAGGTTCTTAACACACTTCCAAATGACTCTTACCAGCTTAAAAATGATAAAAATGACAAAATCATTTCCAACTCACAGACTTAACAAAAGGGATGGACTTACAATTAACCATCCAGAGATCAAGACGTCCACGCCAGAAATCAAATCAAATGTCTAGGACCATGCCCCTTCCCTTCATTGGTGGCAAAGCAAACTTTCCAACTTTTAAGTGGACAGAGACTTTACCCTTTGCCAGTGATTCTCAGAGGATACTTAGTGTGGGGAAGCTATCTACTTAACTGTGTGGCAAGTTACTTAATTTCTCTGAAACTTAGTTTCCTTATAGGCAAATGTTCAAAGGTGGCTGTAAAAATTAAATAAAAACATATCCCTAAGCAAGGTCTGACGCATAGTAAGAGTGCCATCAATGTTCTCCTTCTTCCTCCTTACCTTCCTGACCTCTGGGCCTAAATTCCAATCACAGCCAAGAGGTTCTAAGGAGTCCTTCCTTCTGATTCCATGGACAACTGTATAAAAACAACCCCATCTCAGAGGCTCTAGGATTCCTGGTGTGTTATATGTAGACCCCACTTCGCCCCACCATGGTCTGGGTAGCACCCATGGCCTTTCTGGAAGAGCCCCGTTAGCCAACTCTCTTCCCTGCTCTGCAGGCCATCTTGTACAAATACTCGGTGGCCTCCCCGCTGCTCCACAACTTAGCAGGCCAAGAGATTCAACCAACTCTTAAATTCCTTCATGGTGCAGAGACGGAAACTGAGGCTCAGGCTTGGGAAGAACTTGCCCAAGATCTCGGACAATAGGTGAGACCCAACTATTTGCCGGTACAACTACCGACAGAACCTTCGTCTTACAAATGGGGAAACTAAGGCCCAGAGAAGGAAGTGACACGCCCAAGACCACACAGCGAGGTGGTGGCAGAGCCAGGTCAGGTTGAGCCACTTTTACGACCTCACGAACTTGAGGGCCCCTCCAAGTCTTCGAGGCGAACTCCAGATCATCCCCTCTCCGGGGGGTGGGGTGGACTAAGACACCACCCTACGCTGACCGCTCCCCCAGCCTCTCCCGGTCCACAACAGGAGGCGCGGCACCCACTCCCCCTGGACCCTGCGCGGCTCGTGAAGGGTGGCCCGGCTGAGGCCTCGCGCCTCACGGCGGGGGTCTTGCCCAAGGGGACTTGTTGCTCACCTGGCCTCCCGCAGTCGCCCTCAGCGACAGGAAGGGTCGGCCCGCCGCCCAGTCTCCACACGGGGTCTGCTCCCGCAGACCGCCTCGCGGGCTGCCACACAGCAGGACCCCCCTCAAAGCGATACGCCCCCAGCCGCGCTTACACGGCCTAGGTCCGCCATTATGCGATTCCCCGCCCTGGGACGCAGCCACACCCCGCCAACGGTCCTGATTGGTTCCCTGCCGGACCCGCCTGGAGCTTTCGGGCATTCCATTGGCCTGAATGCCATGCCAGTTAAATACCTACGCAAAAGACGTACTCCAGGGTGCTGTCCCAGGAGCTCCACCCGGGCGACTTCCGCAATCGGAGTAAACAGCGGGGGGCAAACCAAGTGACGGGGGACTGGAGACTAAAGTAAGTCAACATCTAAAGTCAAACTAGGAAAATCCCACCTAAGAAAGTGTAAAAACTTTTATGAAGTGTGGTAAAAGACTAATTCTTCTTGTTAGAGTTCAAAGAACTAGTGTTCATGACGGAAGGAAGGGGCCAAGCCCACAAACTTTCTGTAGACACCCCTCAAGTTGGAGATAGTGTTGTCCCTTCCCTCAGGTCTCAGCCCCAGCGGAAAGTAGGGTGGGGAGAGTCAGTAATTCCGCTCCAGCCAGCCCTAAAAGCTCATCCGGGGCGAGGCCTGAGTCCTGGCACAGGAAGCTAGTTCTGAAAGACCGTGGTTAAGTGAGCTGGACCCTGATTCAACTGCCACCTCACTCTGGGCCTCAGACAACTCCCTGAACCTTTCTGGGTCTTAGTTTAAACTTGTGCAAAATAGAAACAGTCATATCTACCTCATGTCCTGGAGTGGTTTGTCGAGGATTCTTGCATGAATAGACAAACTTGTCTTCTTGCTATAAAAGGCTGCACCTAGTGGATCAACAGGCTAAGGCGCCAGTCACATACACCTGAGCTGGCAGGTTCGAATCCAGCCCGGACCGCCAAACAATAACGGCTGCAACCAAAAAATAGCCAGGCGTTGTGGCGGGCGCCTGTAGTCCCAGCTACTTGGGAGGCAGAGCCAGGAGAATCACTTGAGCCCAGGAGTTGGAGGTTGCTGTGAGCTGCAATGCCACAGTACTCTACCCAGGATGACAGCTTGAAGCTCTAAGAAAAAAAAAAAAGGCTGCAGCTAGTTAACATCGTGACAAATTCACAGGTTGGCAGAGATATCTCATTTCGTTCTCTAGAGCAACCTTGTCAGGCAGATATATTAGCCTGGTTTTCCAAACAGAAAATGGAGTCTCCATGACTTACCCAGGGTCACCCAGGGAATTTGAAACAACCCTGGAACTCAAATCTATATCTTTTGGCTTCCATTTCTAGATTTCTCCCTTCCAGGCCTGGTGTCACCTGAAATAGACTTCTGTCCCTCATCCTAATAGCATTCCAGGGAAAATCGTAAGACTGCCAGACCATTCCCGGTCTCTCTGGTCACTCTAGACTTGGGCACAGGCCATCTCTCTAGCTATTGTTTTTTTTTGTAGAGACAGAGTCTCACTTTATCCCTCTATCCCTCAGTAGAGTGCCGTGGCATCACACAGCTCACAGCAACCTCCAAGTCCTGGGCTTAGGCAATTCTCTTGCCTCAGTCTCCCGAGTGACTGGGACTACAGGCACCCGCCACAATGCCCAGCTATTTTTCTGTTTTGCAGTTCAGCCGAAGCTGGGTTTGAACCCGTCACCTTTGGTATATGGGGCCGGTGCCCTACTCAATGAGCCACAGGTGCCGCCCTCCAGCTATTGTTAATCACCAACTTCTTGAGAGAAAGTGACCTTAAGGATATACCCAAGCTATATGGGGGTAAAGGATATGGGTGAGTCAGGAACCTACAAAGAATCCCAAATGAGAACACAGAAGCTCCAAGAGGGGCAGTGATGTCATTGTGGGCCCTCAGCAGGGCAGCCTCCATGCCAGGACTTAAATCCATGTTTCTGCTCACAGAACAGGGCTCTTTTCACCCCTGGATTGTTTTTCCCAGAAGGGCTGCCTTGGCTGTAATTCCTAGTCCCTTTCCCTCCCTGGAAAGGAAGGAGGCCAAGAAGAGAGTGGGAGGGAAAGCAGCCTAAGATTTTAGAAGGGCAGAGACCGCCAACAGGGCCCCAGTGCCATCCAAGTTGGTGTCCTCCAGGCTCAAATCGGGACATGTGGTCTGACAACCAATGACTGTTTAAATCCTGGCTCTGGCTGTTAGGTGCTGGGAGGCAGCTGTGCAGAAGGCAGTGGCTTTGGGGTCAGACCAACCTAAGATTGAATCTAAACTCTGGGGTCAGACCAACCTGAGATTGAATCTAAACTCCACCACTTTCTAGTTGTCTGAGCCTCACCTACCTCTTCTTAAAAATGGTTACAACAGGGGCAGCACTTGTGGCTCAGTGAGTAGGGCGCCAGCCCCATGTACCAAGGGTGGTGGGTTTAAACCCGGCCCTGGCCAAACTGCAACAAAAAAATAGCCGGATATTGTGGCATGCATCTGTAGTCCCAGCTGCTCAGGAGGCTAAGGCAAGAGAATTGCCTAAGCCCAGGAGTTGGAGTTTGCTGTGAGTTGTGAAGTCAAAGCACTCCACCAAGGGTGATAAAGTGAGACTCTGTCTCTACAAAAAAAAAAAAAAAATGGTTACAACAGAGCAGTTGTGAGGATTCAATGAGTTGATTGTGACATCAATGAGTCATGTGTATAAAGTGCCTAGTAGCTATTTATTCATTCATGGATTCATCCATTCAATAAAAAATTATTAATCACTGACCGCCCTAAGGGCAGCCTGCCAGTGGCACAGCTACAAAGGTATCAGAACAGATTCAGACCCTCATTGAGCTTAGAATCTCAAGGGAAAGTCATTAACTCGGTGGCACCTATGACTCATTGGGTAGGGCACCAGCCCCATATACCAAGGGTGGTGGGTTCGAACCTGGCCCCAGCCAAACTGCAACAAAAAAATAGCCAAGTGTTGTGGCGGGCGCCTATAGTCCCAGCTACTTGGGAAGCTGAGGTTGCTGTGAGCTATAACATCACGGCACTCTACTCATCACGGCACGTGAGACTCTGTCTCAAAAAAAAACATTAACCAAATGATCAGATGTATCAAAATACACATTGAAACTAAGATAAATAGCTGGGTGTTGTGGCGGGCGCCTTTGGTCCCAGCTACTTGGGAGGCTGAGGCAAGAGAATCATCTAAACCCAAGAACTGGAGGTTGCTGTGAGCTGTGACGCTACAGCGCTCTATCCAGGGGGACATAGTGAGACTCTGTCTCTTAAAAAAAAAAAAAAAAAAAACCGGAGATAAGGAACAAGAAGGCGAAGTACAAAGTGTTTATGAGAATGGAGATCAAAGGAGTGAGTGGGGTCAAGGAGACTGAGAGAAGCGATGCAGAACAAGAGAAGGTGTGTGGAAGGTATGTAGGGTTGTGGCAGTGGGAAAGGCAGAGCACCCAGGGCCTGTGGACCACCAGAGAGGGTTCCATGATTATTGCTGAATTAGTGAGGGTATTAACAAGAGAGGGAACTTGGCTTTGAAAGTGGGGCTCCTCACAGGTCTCTGTACTTGTCTGGTAGTCCCTGAAAGAATGTAAGCTTTTTTTTTCTTTTTTTAATAGAATCAGTGTTATCTGGGCTAGAGTACACCAGCATAGCTCACTGCAGCTACAAACTCCTGTGCTCAAGCAATTCTTCTGCTTCACCCTCTTCAGCTGGGACTATAGGTACATACCACCACACCTGTCTAACTTTTCTTTTCTTTTTTTTTTTTTCTTTTTGAGAAAGAGCCTCAAGCTGTCATCCTGGGTAGAGTGCTGTGACATCAGAGCTCACAGCAACCTCCAATTCCTGGGCTCAAGCGAGTCTCCTGCCTCCGCCTCCCAAGTAGCTAGGACTATAGGTGCCCGCAACAATGCCCGGCTATTTTTTTTTTTTAGCAGTCGTCATTGTTACATGGGCCCAGACTGGATTCAAACCCGCTAGCTCTAACTTTTCTATTTTTTGTGGAGACAGGGTCTCATTCTGTTGTCCATGCTGATCTCGAACTCCTGGCCTCAAGTGATCTTCCTGCCTGAGTTTCCCAAAGTGCTAGGTTTACAGGCATGAGCCATCACACCTGGCCAGAATGGAAGCTTTGACACAGACCTACCTGGATTTGAATCGTGGCTCAGCCACCTCACCTAGGATTGTGTGACCTTGAACCATCACTGAACTGCCCTGTGCCTCAGCTACTCTCCTGTGGAATAGTAATAATGATAGAGGGTTAGAAGGTAGAGGTGAGGATTTAATGGGAAAGGTGTATAAAGTGTCTAGTACACAGAAGTCACTCCATAAATCATCCTTGGTCATCCCAGCATGGAGAGAGGTAAGCCTGAGGCAGCAGATCCAGCAGATGGTTTGGGATAGAGCTGGTGCAGATGCCCATATACTGAGCAAATTATCACCTGACCTTAATTGTTATCAGAGGAGCCAGACAAGCCTGAGTTCAAATTACTGCTATATTGCTTCCTAACTGTGTGACTTTGGGAGGATGATTTCATCTCTCTGAGACTCGATTTCCTTATCCATAAAATGTGGGGGCAGCACCTGTGGCGCAGTGAGTAGGGAGCTAGCCCCATATACCAAGGGTGGTGGGTGCAAACCCAGTCCCAGCCAAACTGCAACAAAAAATAGCCTCCTACTTGGGAGGCTGAGGCAAGAGAATTGCCTAAGCCCAAGAGCTGGAGGTTGCTGTGATCTATGATGCCACAGCACTCTACCATGGGCGATAAACTGGGACTCTGTCTCAACAACAACAAAAAAATGGGAGTCATAATTGTTTTTATTTCCCAGAGCTATGAAGATTAATGAGATAGTAAAGTGAGCACTTAGCATAGTAATTGGCATATAGTAGGCAGTTGTTTTTGTTTGAGAGAGTCTGGCTCTGTCACCTAGGCTAGAGTGCTGTGGCATCAGGATAGCTCAGAGCAAACTCAAACTGATGGGCTCAAGCAATCCTCCCGAGAAGCTGGGAATATAGATGTCCGCCACAATGCCCCGCTAATCTTTAGTTTTCTTTTTTAGTTTTGTTTTTTTTGTGAGACAGAGCCTCAAGCTGTCGCCCTGGGTAGAGTGTCGTGGCATTACAGCTCACAGCAACCTCCAATTCCTGGGCTCAAGCGAGTCTTCTGCCTCAGCCTCCCAAGTAGCTGGGACTGCAGGCGTCCGCCACAACGCCTGGCCATTTTTGGTTTTTTTTTGGTTGCAGCCATCATTGTTGTTTGGCAGGCCCAGGCTGGATTCGAACCCGCCAGCTTAGGTGTACGTGGCTGGTGCCTTAGCCCGCTGAGCCACAGGCGCCGAGCCGTTTTTTTTTTTTTTTGAGATAGATTCTCACTCTGGTGCCCTGACTAGAGTGCCATGACATTATAGCTCACAGCAACCTCAAGTTCTTGGACTCAAGTGATCGTCTTGCCTCAACTTTTCTATTTTTAGTAGAGATGGAGTCTTGCTATTGTTCAGGCTAGTCTCAAAATCCTGAGCTCAAGCAATCCACCCATCTAGGCCTCCTAGAGTGCTAGGATTACAGGTGTGAATCATGGTACTGGGCTGGCAATTGTTTTTTGTTTTGTTGTTTTTGGGGAGGTTTTTTTTGCAGTTTTTGGCCGGGCTGGGTTTGAACCAGCCACCTGCAGCATATGGGGCCAGTGCCCTACTCCTTTGAGCCACAGGCACTGCCCTGGGCTGGCAATTGTTGAATGTTAACTCTAATAGTAACAATTATTATTGATATCTGCACTAGAAATTAAGATTCTTGAATTTTGCTTCAAGGTTGTCTGCCAATAGGAACCTTAGTTTTTTGTTTGTTTGAGACAGTCACACTATGTCACCCTGTAGAGTGCTTTGATGTCACAGCTTACAGCTTACAGCAACCTTCAACTCTTGGGCTTAAGTGATGCTCTTGCCTCAGCCTCCTGAAGTAGCTGGGACTACAGGCACCCACCATAATGCCTGGCTATTTTTTGGTTGCAATTGTCGTCGTTTTTTTAGCAGGTCCAGGCTGGGCTCAAACTGCCAGCTTCGGTGTATGTAGCCGGCGCCCTACTCACTGAGTTATGGCGCCAAGCCAGGAACCTTAGTTTTTTCTTTTTCTTTTTCTTTCTTTTTTTGAGACAGAACCTCAGGCTGTTGCCTTGGGTAGCGTGCTGTGGTGTCACAACTCACAGCAACCTCCAAGTCCTGGGCTTAAGCGATTCTCCTGCCTCCGCCTCCCAAGTAGCTGGGATTATAGGCGCCTGCCATAAGGCCTGGCTATTTTTTTTTTTTTTGACCGGGCTAGGTTTGAACCCGCCACCTCCGGTATATGGGACTGGTGCCCTACTCCTTTGAGCCATGGGCATCGCCCCCGGCTATTTTTTGGTCACAGCCATCATTGTTGTTTGGCCAGCCCGGGCTGGATTCGAACCCACCAGCTCAGGTGTATGTGGCTAGCTGAGCCTTCTTTTTCTTTTCTTTTTTTTTTTTTTTTGTAGAGACAGAGTTTCATTTTATCGTCCTCGGTGGAGTGCTGTGGTGTCACACAGCTCACAGCAACCTCCAACTCCTGGGCTTAGGTGATTCTCTTGCCTCAGCTCCCCCCAGTAGCTGGATGGGACTACACGAGCCCACATCTATTTTTCTGCAGTTCAGCCGAGGTCGGGTTTGAACCCGCCACCTTCGGTATATAGGGCTGGCGCCCTACTCGATGAGCCACAGGCACTGCCCTTTTTTTTTTTTTGAGACAGAGTTTCACTTTGTTGCCCTCAGTAAAGAGCTGTGGCATCACAGCTCACAGCAACCTCAAACTCTTGGGCTTAAGCGATTCTCTTGCCTAGCCTCAAAAGTAGCTGGGACTACAGGCACTCACCAGAATGCCCCGTATTTTTTTTTCCTCACCGGCTGGGGCCTAGTTATGAACCCGCCACCTCCAGTATATGGGGACTGTGCCCTACTCCTTTGAGCCACAGGCACCACCCACCCCCGCTAATTTTTGTTGCAGTTGTCATTGTTGTTTTTAGCTGACCCAGGCTGGGTTCAAACTTGCCAACCTCGGTGTGTGTGGCTGGTACCATAGCCACTGTGCTACAGGCGCCGAGCCAGTTTTTTCTTTTAGGCAATACAGATAGAAAAGTTGCTTTCAGAAGAGGTGGTACTGTGCATATTAATAGTAATATTAATAAACACCAAGATTTAATGAGCATTTACCATGTGCCAGGCATGTGATAATTGTTTTACATGTATTAACTCATTAATCGTCATAGCAATCCTATAAGTTAGGTGCTGTTCTTATTTTCATTTTACAAGTGAGGCAAAGGAAGCACACAGAGGTTAAGTGACACCTGGTTAGGAAGCAGCATGGGTAGAATTCATACCCAGCCATGGAACTTGAGAGGGCTTGCTGCTCCTAAGAGGCAGCTTCCCCTCTTCTACCCCAAGGAGTTAAATGGATCACCTAGAGCAATGAAATTTTGCGGTTCCTGTGGCAGTCTCCAGGTTCCAAAGGCCAAGCTTTGTTCTTTTCCTGTCAATTCTATTTTGTTTTTATTTCATTTTATATTTTTTTGAGACACAGTCTCACTTTGTTTCCCTCAGTAGAGTGTCCTAGTATCACAGCTCACAGCAACCTCAAACTCTTGGGCTCAAGCAATTCTGTTGCCTCAGCCTCCCAAGTAGCTGCGACTACAGGTGTCACCATAACGCCCAGCTATTTTTAGAGATAAGGTCCTGCTCTGGCTCAGGCTGGTCTTAAACCTGTGAGCTCAGACTATCCACTTGCCTCAGCCTCTCGGAGTGCTAGAATTATAGGCGTGAACCACTGTGCCTGGCCCTTTTCTTTATTTTTTTTGTTTTACTTTTTAACTTTATTATTATATTTTAATTTGAGTCAGACTCTCACTCTGTCACCCTGGGGTTGAATGCCCTAGTGTCATCATAGTTCACAGCAACCTCAAACTCCTGGGCTCAAGCAATCCTTCTGCATCAGCTTCCTGAGTAGCTGGGTCTACAGGCACCTGCCACAAGGCCTGGCTAGTTTTTCTATTTTTTTTTAGTAGAGACGGAGTGTTGCTCATGTGCAAGCTGGTCTTGAACTCCTGAGCTCAATCTACCTGTCTCAGCCTACCAGAGTGCTAAGATTACAGACGTGAACCACCATGCCTGACCTTTTTGCCAGTTCTAAAATGCAACCCTTGCCTCTTTCCTGACAGACCCTCTTCTTCTGCAAGGCAAAACAAAAAAAGACATTTTCAATCAAAGAACTGGGGCTGAATTCTAACTTTGCCACTTAATGGCTCTGTAATTTTGGCCAGGTCATACCATCTCTCCGAGCCTCTGTTTCTTTACTATGAAATTGGGATAACTCCTCTGTCCATGGTTGTGAGAAGCAGAAGAAATATAATCTGCATAAACTCTAAAGTGCAGTCCACACAAGAGTTCCTTTCATTGTTGCTATGGGGATGGCAGGCTCTTCAGGAAAGCAGCTTAAGTCAGTACTGCAGGCAAAATTGTTATCTCTGGAAACAAACCTGTTTTCAAGTCCCAGATCTGTTTTTTATGCCCTGCCTTCCCTTGGATGAGTTCTATACCCTGGCTGAGCCTCAGTTTTCTCATCTACAAAATGGAGTGAATAACACTTATCCTGTACTGCTGGAGAGAAAATAAGCCTAGAGAATGCATAAAAGCCATGAACCAGTGCCAGGTACAAAACTGGCAGAGCACAGTCAGCTAAGAGATTCCAGGGGGAGGAACAAAGGAGAAGGACTAAGACTCTCCCCTCTCCCCTCCACTATCCAGAGGAAAATGGCAGAGAGCACAAGCTTAGGGCACAGCACGTCTCCAGGACACTCCCTGCCCTCTGGCATCCTTAGCTCTTGCTAGGCCCACAGTCTCTTCTCTCTCACACTCTTTCTCTCTCTCTCCCCCATCTCTCTCGTCAAACAAGTTCTCCACTGAGCAATCCCAGGGGGCCCCCAAACCTCAGTTCCAGCCAAGCTCGCAGGCTTTCCCCACCTCCACATCCTTAATCCGCAGCCTTTGCATTTGCCATTCCTTCCACCTGGAATGCTCCCTACTCCCAGAGCGCCTTTGATGGGGAAGGGGGGTGCTGCAGGGGAAGGATCTGGAATGATGCTCCCCACCTCTTCACTCCCCTCCTCTGCATCCCTCATGCTGCATGCCTGACCTCCTCCTCCCAGCGTGGGAGAGGGAAGGGGGGGGACTCAGGGAAGGGCCCTCTGTGGGGTTTTTCACCTGCTCAGAAGAGGCAGACGGAAATGAAAGCTCTGGGAAAAAAATGCCTGCTGCTCTGCTTCCCGAGGCCCCAGCTTGGTGAAGCCTCCCTGCCTTCCCACTATGCCATCTCCTCCTTCTCCCCCTGCTCCTGCAGGCAGGTGCCACAGTCAAGGAACATAAGTGGGTGGTAGGGCCAGAGAGACCACGGTTCAGATCCCATTCCTACCACTTACCTAGCTAGTGACCTTAGCAAGCTGCTTGGCCAGCTTACTCCTCATTTCTTTCTAAAAAGGGACAATCCCTGCCTCTCAGGCTGCTGTGAGGACTAAGTGAGATGGCAGATAGAAGTGCCTGGCACAACCAAAGTGCTCAGCAAAAGAGATAACAATGATAGCAAATACAGTGCCCTTGTGTAGCTGGCACATCTCTCAGGTCCTTGCATACATTAACCTATTTAATTCCTAATAAGGTAGATACTATTACTATCCTCATTTTACAGATGAGGAAACTGAAGCTCAGAGGGATTATATAACTTGCCCAAACTCCTATAGCCAGTAGGGAGTGGAACTTAAACTGTGTTCTTATCCACCGTACTGTGGTGCACTTAGTGATAGTTGCCATGATGATAATGATTATTTGTTTATATCTGCACTGACTCTATGCCCTCAATAGGTACATGTTATTCTCTTTCCTCCCACCTTCAAAATCTTTTTCTTTTTTTTTTTTTTTTTTGAGACAGAGTCTCATTCCATTATCCTCAGTAAAGTGCCGTGGCATCACACAGCTCACAGCAACCTCCAACTCCTGGACTTAGGCGATTCTCTTGCCTCAGCCTCCCAAGTAGCTGGGACTACAGGCGCCCTCCACAATACCTGACTATTTTTTTGTTGCAATTTGGCAGGGGCCAGGTTTGAACCTGCTACCTTCAGTATATGGGGCCAATGCCCTACCCACTGAACAACAGGCGCCGCCCCCACCTTCAAAATCTGGTCTGCATTTTACCTCCTTTGCAACATCTTCCAGTCTATTCATTTAACAAGCATATATTGCTCCCTGCTCTGGCCATGCTTATGCAGTGCACTGGGGACCCAGGAGTCAATCCACCAACTCCCTTCCCTTGAGTTAAAAGATATACATAAAAATTATAGTAGTAGGGCAGCACCTTGGCTCAACGAGTAGGGCGCCGGCCCCATATGCCGGAGGTGGCAGGTTCAAAGCCAGCCCCAGCCAAAAAAAAAAAAAAACTGCAACAATAGCAACAACAACAGAATTATAGTAGTAGATTGCAGCAGAAGCTGTGAGTTTACAGAAGCAGAGAGCTTAAATAGGAGATTGGGGCAGGTTTACAGAGGAGGGGTCATTTGGGTGGGGTATTGAAGGGTGAGCAGGAGTTCCTTAGAGTTAGGAAGTGGGAACCGAGAATGATGTGTAATGTAGACCTTGCAACGGGTATTGAATGATTAAAGTCTGGAGAGCAACATGTCTGAGGCTAGTTCTACAGGGTGTCCCCAAAGTCTCCATACATAGGGAAAATGGAAATTGTATCTAAATTTACCTTTATTTACAAAGTATTCATTACAAAATTTTACAAAATGGCTCAGTGCCTATGGCTTAACGGGCTAAGGCGCCAGCCACGTACACCTGAGCTGGCAGGTTTGAATCCAGCCCAGGCTGGCCAAACAACAATGACAGCTGCAACCAAAAAATGGCGGGGTGTCGTGGCAGGTGCCTGTAGTCCCAGCTACTTGGGAGGCAGAGGCAAGAGACTCACTTGAGCCCAGGAATTGGAGGTTGCTGTGAGCTGTGATGCCACAGCACTCTATCCAGGGTGACAGCTTCAGGCTCTGTCTCAAAAAAAA
>CAUYON010072764.1:0-17852 GCA_963573935.1 Arctocebus calabarensis | reverse complement strand
GGCCCCATATACCGAAGGTGGCGGGTTCAAGCCCGGCCTCGGCCGAACTGCAAAACAAAAAAATAGCCGGGCGCTGTGGCGGGCGCCTGTAGTCCCAGCTACTAGGGAGGCTGAGGCAAGAGAATCGCTTAAGCCTAAGAGTTGGAGGTTCCTGTGAGCAGTGTGACGCCACGGCACTCTACCCAGGGCGATAAAGTGATACTCTGTATCTACAAAAAAAAAAAAAAAAAAAAAACAACAACAAAAAAGATTTGCATTTGGCCATGTGTGGTGACTCTTGCCTATAATCCTAGCACTCTGGGAGGCTGAGGCAGGGGGATTAATTTAGTTTAGGAGTTTGAGAACAACCTGAGCAAGAGTGAGACCCTGTCTCTAGTAAAAATAGAAAAACTAGGCAGCGCCTGTGACTCAGTGGGGAGGGTGCCAGCCCCATATATGGTGGTATATGGGGGTTGGTCTCTGGGGCTGGTATATGAGTGGTGGGTTCAAACCTGGCCCCGGCCAAACTACAACAAAAAAATAGCCAGGCGTTGTGGCGGGTGCCTGAGGTCCCAGCTACTTGGGAGGCTGAGGCAAGAGAATCGCCTAAGCCCAAGAGCTGGAGGTTGCTGTGAGCTGTGACCCTACGGCACTCTACTGAGGGTGACAATATGAGACTCTGTCTCAAAATAAAAAAGAAAAACTGAGGCAAGAGGATTATTTAAACCCAAGAGTTTGAGCTTGCTGTAAGCTGTGGTGATGCCATGGCACTCTACCCAGGACAACAGAGTGAAACTCTCTCTCAAAAGAAAAAAAAAAAGAAAAGAAAAGAAGAACATGTGTTTATTTATTATTTTATTTATTTATTTATTTCTGTGACAGAATCTCACTCTATGACCCCAGGTAGAGTCCAATAGCAGTTATTGTAGCTCACTGCAACTTCAAACTCCTGACCTCAAGTAATCCACCTGCCTGGGTCTCTCAAAGTGCTGGGATTATAGGTGTGAGCCACTTTGCCCAACCTGTATGTGTTTTTTTTAATTTCCAAAAGCAAAGTAATATATGGGGCTGGCGCCCTACTCACTGAGCCACAGGCACTGCCCTTGTTTTGTTTTTTTGAGACAGAGTCTTACTTTGTCACCCTCGGTTGAATACAATGGCGTCACGGCTCACAGCACCCTCAAACTCTTGGGTTTAAGCGAGTCTCTTGCCTCAACCTTTCAAGTAGCGGGGACTACAGGCACCTGCCACAACACCTGGCTATTTTTTGTTGTTGTTGTCGTAGTTTAGTAGGTCCAGGCTGGGCTCGAACCCACCAGCCCTGGAGCATGTGGCTGGTACCCTAATCACTGAGCTGTAGGCACCAAGCCTATGGTTTGGAGTTGAAGGGTCCTGTGTCCCCTAATATTTTCTCTGTGTGCCTAGCAAATGACTCAGCCCCTCTGAACCTGAGTCCTGATCTATAAAATGGAGGTAATGATAATACAACCTCCCAGAGGGTGTTCAAAGACTAATAAAGTTGTGTGTGGAGCCTGACATAGAAGAGGCCTTCAGTGACAAATGTTGGCGCTACCATTTTTTTGTTTTTGTTTTTTTATAGAGACAGAGTCTCATTTTATCCCCCTCGGTAGACTGCTGTGGTATCACACAGCTCACAGCAACCTCCAACTCCTGGGCTTAGGCGATTCTCTTGTCTCAGCCTCCCGAGTAGCTGGGACTACAGGCGCCCACCACACCGCCCGGCTATTTTTCTGTTTTGCAGTTCAGCCGAGGCTGGGTTTGAACCCACCACCTTCGGGTATATGGCACCAGCACCCTACTCTATGAGCCACAGGTGCCGCCCAGCTCTACCATTGTTAATAATCCTACTGGATATTAAGAAAATAATATTTGGCTTGGCACCTGTGGCTCAACGGGCTAAGGCGCCAGCCACGTACACCTGAGCTGGCAGGTTCGAATCCAGCCTGGACCTGCCAAACAACAATGACGGCTGCAACCAAAATATGGCCGGGCATTGTGGCGGGTGCCTGTAGTCCCAGCTACTTGGGAGGCGGAGGCAAGAGACTCGCTTGAACCCAGGAATTGGAGGTTGCTGTGAGCTGTGATGCCACAGCACTCTATCCAGGGTGACAGCTTGAGGCTCTGTCTCAAAAAAAAAAAAAAAAAAAGAAAATAATATTCACGGCTTAGCACCCATTGCTCAGTGGTTAGGGTGCTGTCCACATACACCGGAGATGGCGGGTTCAAATATGGCCCAGGCCTGATAAACAATGACAACTGCAACCAAAAAATAGCCAAGTGCTGTGGTGGGCACCTGTAGTCCCAGTTGCTTAGGAGGCTGAGGCAAGAAAATCGCTTAAGCCCAGGAGTTGGAGGTTGCTGTGACCTGTGATGCCAGGACAGTCTACTGAAGGCAACGTAGTGAGACTCTGTCTCACAAAAAAAAAAAAGAAAAAGAAAGTAATATTCAAATATTTTATAAATACCTTCCTGATCTTATAGAGTTTTTTTGTTTGTTTTTTGAGACAGAGTCTCACTTTGTCACCCTGGGTAGTGTGCCGTGGCATCATAGCTCACAGCAACCTTAAACTCCTGGGCTTAAGTGATTCTCTTTCCTCAGCCTCCCAAGTAGCTGGGACTACAGGTGCCCGTCACAGCACCCAGCTATTTTGTTGTTGTTGTTGTCACTGTTGTTTTAGCAGGTCTGGGCTGTGTTCGAACTTGCCAGCCCTGGTGTATGTGACTGGCACCCTAACCACTGAGCTGTGGGTGCCAAGCCCCTGATCTTATAGTTTTGAAAGAAATGAGAGTGATGACAGAGGGCTTAGGTCTTCATAAGACCCATTTAGAATGGTCTTAGAATTTGAGATGATCAGTATTTCATCTCTCTTCTTTCCTCCTCTGACAGACTGATTTCCGATTCTACTGGATGCATTCAAAGTTACCAGAAGAAGAAGGACTGGGAGAGAAAACCAAACTCAATCCTGTAAGGCCTGGTATTAGGATCACAGAGTTCTTTATGGAGATTGGTTTGGATTGGCGTGTTATCTAAGTGCAATCATTATGAATGAAATTATCTTTTTGAGGCAGCATGGTATGGTAGGAAGAGTATGGGCATAATAGTCATCCAGGCCAGGGGTGTGGCTCATACCTATAATCCTAGCATTCTGAAAAGCTGAGGTGGGTGGGTCACTTGAGGTCAAGAGTTTGAGACCAGCCTAACCAAGAACAAACCCCCATCTCTACTAAAAATAGAAAAAAAAATTAGCTAGGCATTGTGGTGAGTTCCTGTAGTTACAGCTACTCAGGAGGCTGAGGCAGGAGGATCACTTGAGCCCATGAGTTTGAGGTTACTATGAGCTAGGCTGATGCCATGGCACTCTAGCTTAGGCAACAGAGTAAGACTCTGTCTCAAAAAACTAAAGCAGGGCTTGGCTTGGCACCTGTGGCTCAGCGGGCTAAGGTGCCAGCCACGTACACCTGAGCTGGCAGGTTCAAATCCAGCCCAGGCCCGCCAAACAACAATGATGGCTGCAACCAAAAAATGGCCGGGCGTTGTGGCGGGCACCTATAGTCCCAGCTACTTGGGAGGCGGAGGCAAGAGACTCGCTTGAGCCCAGGAATTGGAGGTTGCTGTAAGCTGTGATGTCATAGCACTCTATCCAGGGTGACAGCATGAGGCTCTGTCAAAAAAAAAACTAAGGCAGGGCAGTTTGTGGCTCAGTGAGTAGGGCGCTGGCCCCATATACCAAGGGTGGCAGGTTCAAACCCAGTCCTGGCTGAACTGCAATAAAAAAATAGCTGGGTGTTGTAGCGGGCGCCTGTAGTCCCAGTTACTCAGGAGGCTGAGACAAGCGAATCACCTAAGCCCAGAAGCTGGAGGTTGCTGTGAGCCATGAAGCCATGGCACTTGACCAAGGGCGACAAAGTGAGACTCTGTCTCTAAAAAAAAAAACCAAAACAAAAAACTAAAGCAAAACAAAACAAATCCAGATCTTGGGGTAGCACCTGTGGCTCAGTGAGTAGGGCACTGGCCTCATATGCCGAGGGTGGCGGGTTCAAACCCAGCCCTGGCCAAACTGCAACAAAAAAATAGCTGGGTGTTGTGGCGGGTACCTGTAGTACCAGTTACTTGGGAGGCTGAGGCAAGAGAATTGCCCAAGCCCAAGGACTGGAGGTTGCTGTGAACTATGACGCCATAGCACTCTAGCAAGGGTGACAAAGTGAGACTCTGTCTCTAAAAAAAAAAAAAAAAAAAAATGTGGCAAGAGGATCACTAGAGCCCAAGAGTTGGAGGTTGTTGTGAGCTGTGACACCACAGCATTCTACCCAGCATGACAACTTGATACTATATCTCAAAAAAAAAAAAAAAAATCCAGATCTGAATTCCATTTTTTATTTTATTTTATTTTATTTATTTATTTATTTATTTTGAGACAGAGCCTCAAGCTGTCACCCTGGATAGAGTGCAGTGGCATCACAGCTCATAGCAACTTCCAATTCCTGGGCTCAAGTGAGTCTCCTGCCTCTGCCTCCCACGTAGCTGGGACTATAGGCGCCTGCCACAATGCCAGGCCATTTTTTGGTTGCAGCCGTCATTGTTGTTTGGTGCGTCCGGGCCAGATTCAAACCTGTCAACTCAGGTGTATGTGGCTGGCGCCTTAGCCTGTTGAGCCATAGGCGCCGAGCCTCCATTTTTAATTTTAATTATTACCAGATTAAGTTAATGATCTTACTGGCCTTAGTTTCTTCATCTATAAATTAGGGTTAATAACATCTAATATATAAGGTTGTTATAGGAACCAAATGATTTATCAACTCTTAGCATAATACTTAAGGTAGACATTCAAGGTGGCACCCATAGCTCAGTGGGTAGGGTGCCAGCCACATATACCCAGGCTGGCGCATTCAAACCTGGCCCAGGCCAGCTAAACAACAATGACAACTGCAACGAAAAGAAATAGCCAGGTGTTGGCTCAACAGGCTAAGGCGTCAGCCACGTACACCTGAGCTGGCGGGTTCGAATCCAGCCCGGGCTGCCAAACAACCATGACAGCTGCAACCAAAAAATGGCTGGGCGTTGTGGCAGGTGCCTGTAGTCCCAGCTACTTGGGAGGCGGAGGTAAGAGACTCGCTTGAGCCCAGGAATTGGAGGTTGCTGTGAGCTGTGATGCTACGGCACTCCATTCAGGGTGTCAGCTTGAGGCTCTGTCTCAAAAAAAAGAAATAGCCAGGTGTTGTGGCGGGCGCCTGTGTTCCCAGCTACTGGGAGACTGAGGCTAGAGAATCACTTAAGCCCAAGAGATTTTTTTCTTTGAGACAGCATCTCACTATGTCAAACCTCAAACTCTTGGACTTAAGTGATTCTCTTGCCTCAGGCTCCCAAGTAGCTGGAACTATAGGCACCCGTCACAACGCTCAGCTTTTTTTGTTGCAGTTGTCATTGTTGGTTAGCTGGCCCAGGCTGGGTTCGAACCTGCCAACTTTGATGTATGTGGCTGGCTCCATAATCACTGTGCTACGGACGCAGAGCCAAAGCCCGAGAGTTTGAGGTTGCTGTGAGCTGTGACACCACTGCACTCTACCAAGGGTGACATAGTGAGACTCTGTCTCAACAACAAAAAAAAGACATTCAATAAATAATAGTTGATATAAAATGCTACTAGCTACTTCTATGATTAATGGTATTTGGATTCTATTCCATTGGTTACCAAACATTAACATGCATCAGTAGCACCTGGAGGCTTGGTAAAACAGACTGTTGGGCCTCAACCCCTGAGTTTCTGATTCAGTAAGTCTCAGGTCTAGAATAGGACCTGAGAATCTGCACTTACAACAGGTAGTAGTGCTGCCGGTCCAAGGACCACTCTAACTACTGCTCTTGTGGCCGAGAGCCCTCATCTAGCTAATCTCTTCATTATACAGATGAGAATTCAGAAGAGGGACTACCTTCCCCAACGTGCCACAATCTAGGCATAACCCAGGTATCTTGCTATCTGCTGAATGATACAGCTATCTTCAGGGCATTTTATTCTCTGGAATAAGAGGATTGAAAGATTAGAATCTTAAGCCTGGAAGATTGGAATTTGATTAGATTGCTTATGAAAAAATGTAAAGGCCATTGGACAGTTATAGGAGAATAAATATGACCAGTACTTTCAGTGATGTCATCAAGCAGGTCCTGGAAGAGCATGCACTGAGGAAGCAGGGCATGGGAGCTTCTGTCTCTAAGATGCTGTTTGAAGTGTTCTACATGCATTAGCCCACTGAATCCATACAACAACCCTATGAAGTAGACATGTACTTTTGTTATCCTGTCTTGCAGATGGGAAAATGGAAACGTATGGAGATTAAATGAGTGACAGCATTTGGATTCAAATCCAGGCAATCTGACTTGAGAATTGTAGTCCTCAGCTCAGCGCTTGTGGCTCAGCAGCTAGAGCACCAGCCACATACCCTGGGGCTGGTGGGTTCATATCCAGTCCAGGGCCTGCTAAACAACAATGACAAGTACAACAAAAACATAGCCGGGCATTGTGGTAGGTGCCTATAGTCCCAGCTACAAGGGAGGCTGAGGCAAGAGATTGGCTTAAACCCAAGAGTTTGAGGTTGCTGTGAGCTGTGATGCTACAGCACTCTACTGAGGGCAACATAGTGAGACTCTGTCTCCAAAACAAGGATAATTAAACTTCAGAGCTGTTTGGTGAGGGAGATTGTGTAATGCTGTTACCCTGAGGGCTTTAAAACTGAAGGAAGATGCAGGCTGCTCAGTGTTTGGGGTGGCCTGGGGGGAGCCTGGCATGGAAGCAAGGGGCTCCCTGCAATGATCCCTCTAAATCTCTTTTAGGTTGTTCCCATTCAAAGGCTGCAGGGACAGCAAGGTGGGAGGAGTGTGAGCAACCCGCAAGTTTATTTTTTCTGTTTTTCTGGGCACTGGGGCTCTGTCCTCCTGGCACGGGTCCTTCCTGGGCCCCAGCTCCAGCTTGTTAGTTTTAACTGGAACAATTTCCTTTGAACTCAGTTTCAATTAGCATCACCATGGCGATGGATCAGGGTTTTCACATGTCGACCTGGTCGTCACCCCTTAAGCAATTAGTTCGAAGGAGAAAAGGAAAAGGAGGAGGAGGGAAGATAAGTGTGAGGGGAGAAAGGGAAGAGGAGGAGGAGGAGGGGAAAAGGAGGAAGAAAAGTAAGGGAGTAGGGGAAGGGGGAGACGAGGACTGTGCAACGGAAGGAGGGAGAGATGGGAGATGAGAAGCCTGGGGAGGAGGAGAAGGTAAGTAAGGGAAGGCATAGCCCGTGGGCCTACAGTACGCCCCTCGCCTTGACCTTCCCAGCACGGTCTTCCCAGGGCTCCACCTACTGGGAGGTGGGAGAACAGCAAGAGCTCTGACAACTGGGTCTTTGCCCTGAAGCCTGGGAGGAAGTTCACTGTCAGTATTTTCTCAGTGGCCATCCAGGAGCCCACCTGTGAATGGTCAACCCCAGGCAGCAAGCCCAACTTCCTACAGCCTCTTCTCCTTTGAGGGCCAGGTTAGTAAGAGACAAGAATGGGGACTTGGGGCTCAGCGCCTGTGGCTCAACAGGCTAAGGCGCCAGCCACGTACACCTGAGCTGGTGGGTTCTAATCCAGCCCCGGCCTGCCAAACAACAATGACGGCTGCAACCAAAAAAAAATGGCCAGGCATTGTGGTGGGTGCCTGTAGTCCCAGCTACTTGGGAGGCAGAGGCAGGAGACTCGCTTGAGCTCAGAAATTGGAGATTGCTGTGAGCTGTAATGCCACGGCACTCTATCCAAGGTGACAGCTTGAGGCTCTGTCTCAAAAAAAAAAAAAAAAAAAATGGGGACTTGGAGCCTGAGAATGGGGGGTTCTCAGGTCCTCTACATGCTTGCCCTGGACCCTCAGGCAGCCCACCAGCCTCTGTAAGATGGCAGTGATGGACTCTCCTTCCTCAGGAGGAGGTGGGGGGCTCTCAGAGGGCCTGGCACAGACCTCACGGGGTCTCTGTGGGGTCGTGGCTTGCCTTCTTGTCGATTCTCTCTCTAGTCTGGCAGTTTCGGGACGGCAGCGACTAGGTGTTCGTGGTCATTGAGTTCCCAAACACCAGCACAGTGCCTGGTACATGTTACTTGGATAGTAACGTGTAAATTTTTCAAGTGAATTCATAAACAAATGAACTATTATTTAGCCCAAAATGGGTAGTAAACGTGTGTAAGGGGGATAGCAAAACAGAATCCACCAGAATTTGGACTTAACAATTTTTCTTTCTTCGAGATTCAGGCCTTCCTCACCTCCTCCAAGAAGCCCTCCCAGCATTGCCACTGGCCTCTGTACCTCCCCAGACCCTCTCCCAACTCTCTCTGTGCTCCACGGCCCCTGCCCTCATCCCCATTACCACACGGTGTAATATTGATGTGCTCATCCATCTCCCCAGCCAGTTCAGGCTCCACTAAAGCAGGAACTATGTCTTACTCCCAGGTCCTTGCGTATTCCAGGCACTGAGTTGATGCCCTACAATATATCTGTGACAGTGTGAGCCTGAGTAGCCCAGGCAGCAGCAGGTGAATTCAGAGGCCGGTAAAGGTGGCCCCTGGGTGAAAACAAATGAAAACAGAGGACAGGCAGAACGGGGGAACAGCCCTCACAGGATGGGATCATGGGGACAGAGGCTCCAGAGAGCCATCGATGATATTTGCTCTACAAAGGACTGAGGAGGAGAAGTGTTTCCTATGTCACCAACCAGAACTCCAGTTGCTGTTAGAGCTGAGACCATTTAAAGAAAAACGGCCTCTGTCTATTCTCTCTCTGTCTTTCTCTCTCTCTTTTTTCAGTCTGTTGCCCTGGGTATAGTGCATTCTTATAGCTCACAGCAACCTCAAACTCTTGGGCTCAAGCGACCCTCCTGCCTCTACCTCCTGAGTAGACGAGACTGCAGGTGCTCACCACAACACTCAGCTAGTTTTTCTACTTTTAGTAGAGACAGGGTCTGGCTCTGAAGGCTGGTTTCAGACTCCTGAGTTTTACCCTTCCTCATCGGGCTATTTTGAGCACTCAGTGAGATGATGCAGCAAAGCCCTCCGTTGGGTCCCCACCCAGGATCACCCAAATGACCCTCCTGCCTGGGTTGGTGTCCCGAGTGCTAGGACAATAGGCGTGAGCCACCACAGTAGTTCTTCTGTCTATTCTTTTTTTTTTTTTTAAAGGCAAGTTTTTTTTGTTTGTTTGTTTGTTTTTGCGGTTTTTGGCCGGGCTGAGTTTGAACCCACCACCCCCAGCATATGGGGCCTGTGCCTTACTCCTTTGAGCCACAGGTGCCGCCCCCTTCTGTCTATTCTTGGAGGAAAGCAGATGGTGGGGAAACGCTCCCAGGCAGGAGGGAGGTGGGATGTTGGATCCAAGGCTCTGTGGGCTTTCCAACTGACCTGGAAGGACTGACCTAGGCTTGGCATCTACAACTAGAAAATGTAATTGTCTAGGACCAGAAGCCTCCTCTGGGCACGCCCCGTTTCATGCTTTTGCATTTGCCTTCTGTCTCCCTCTGTTGGAAGGATGGGAGCGTAGTGAGAGATGAGAACCTGCTGCTTCTCAGCTAGCTGGTGTTAGGATAGGCATCAGCAAGTTGATTCCTTCTCAAGATCTCTGGTTTCGGCCGGCGCCTGTGTCTCCTAGGAGTAGGGCGCCGGCTGCATATGCCGGAGGTGGTGGGTTCAAACCCAGCCCCGGCCAAAAAAACTGCAAAAAAAAAATCTCTGGTTTCTTGCCTGCACCTTGAGACACCCCTCCTCCTCTGGCGATTGTGAGCTCGCAGTGAGATGCAGCAAAGCCCTCAGTTCGGTCCCCCCTCCCCAGGAAGAGCTCAGCCTGCATTAGCTGTTACCACTTTGCATCTCCTTCTGAGTTTTTTTCCCCACTTGTAAAAGGAAAGCAAACCTTTCTTAGCACCTTCTCATCCGTCCCTCTAGATCCAAATCAACAAGCAGGCTTTCCCTTCAGGACACCTGTACCCACATGACGTCACTATGTCCTTCAACTCTTCTTTTCCCTCTTTCCCCATCTCCAGCCTTTGGCTCCTGTTAAAACCTTTCTCCTTTTGCTCCTGTGACCTCTCTTCCCAGCCCTCACCACTGCCCCTGCCTCTTTCCCCAAGTCCTGCCTTTGGCCTCTCTGTTCCCTCCCCTTCCTCCCCTCTTCTCCTCTGCCGCTCATTATAAACAAGAAATCTTTCTAAATATGCCAAAAATGCACTCATCCCTCAGGACCCCGGCCCAGCACAAAGGGCTGGTTCTTTCTGGCTGCTCCACGCGGCCTCCTCCTCGCCCACTGCCTTTGAATCGTGGCCTCATTCACATGACTGGAAGGGCCAACGGGGCACTTTCCCACATGGCTGGGCGCAGAGGAGGCCTGTGGCAGGGGCAGTGAGGCATCGAAGATGATGGAGACGGATGGCTTAGAATCTTCCCGAAGTTTGGCTTGTCCTCAGCAGGGAAATAAACTGCTTACTTGGGATTGTCCTTGGGACCTGAAGGATCCTGTTAGATACACGGGAAAGATTCAGCTTAGGAAGCAGGAAGGATGGCCACCACGTGGAACATTTGGGCTCAAGCACATAAAGATTTCACCATCCTCCTGGGATGGGATGGGAGCCCTTTGGCACAGAGGTACAGGTGAGGCCCCGTGATCCCTGGGAGACTCTCTCGATGTGAACACCCTGGGATTCTTAAGTAAGCCTAGAGCTCTCCTCTCTGCGTCCTCCCCTTAACCCTGTGCCCTCTGCCCTCCTCTGGGTCCACAGGAGCAGTGACTCAGGGCACGTGAAGCTCCTCCCCTCAAAGCCAGGATGACCTTGCTCCAGCTCGGTGCAGGAGAAAACACACGTTCAGATGCAGCCCCGGGGCTGGGGGAGGGAGGATGGGGTGGAGGAGGGGAGCACCCAAGGCCTTGTGTCCCACATAGAGTCCAGCCTTCTCACCAGGCTGAAGGACAGACACAGAAAACCCAGCACACAGGCTCAGGAGGACCCTGCTCATGCCTGTGGAAACTTCCCTTGGGGGGCCGGTGGAAGAAGGTCTTGGTCTCAGCATTCCCTGCCCTTCTGTCCTCACGTCCTGAATTTCCCAATCTCTTTCCTGCATGTTCTCGCAACAACCTCCCCTCCCTCTCACACCCCACCCCATAGCAGCTGGGCTGTTGGAAGCTGGTGGTGTTTCTGAGTTAATCAAAAACTCCTGTACTTTGCTCTTGAATTGAGGCCATCATTCCTTTGTCCCAGGGCAATGGGATCAGCTTGTTCTTCCCTGGCTTAAACTGTGTTGAGAAGAGTAACAGGGAAAGTGGGGGAAGGAGAAAGGCGTTAACATTTATCAAGGTCCCTCTGCTCATCATCAGGCCCTAGACTGGGGCCTTGGCAAATGCTGAGCTCACAGCTGTCCTAGGTGGGAATGTCCTTGTTACCTTTAGGATCCAAGGTACGAGGCCATGAAGAAACTTGTCCCAGATCGCACAACTAGGAAAGAGAATGCCTTGAGGCTTTCAGTGGAGTTTAGAGGGTGTTCCTCACCCATGATTGGGTTGCAAGAGTCCTTGAATGTTCATAGAATACATGAACATTTTCCCAGCTGGGAAAGAAGGCTGAGTTGGGAAGGGTAGGGGGGGCAGGGCTGCTACAGCCAGGGCTCTTATCCAGAGGAAGAGCCCCAAGGGGGACTTGAGAGGCCTTGAGATTGAAAATTATGGTTGGAGGGGGTTAGAGAGGAGGCCCAGAACTCTTCGTTCCAAGAGCCCTGGAGAATCCTGGTCCGGCCAGAGAAGATCAGGAGTTTGAGGTACATTGCTGGAGAGATCAAGGACAAAAGTCTTGTCCCCATGTAGGCCAGGCATGGCCTTAAAATGGGTGCCCTGCAAAGCAAGGGAGTCTTTTGTCCCTGTTCCCCTCGGCCTCCCACCCCTGGGCATCCTATGCCAGGGAGGTGAATGGGCCCCTTCTTCCCTCCTAGACCCCAGTAAACACTAGTTCATTTTGCTTCCCTCCACTTCCCACTGTCTCTTGTCCTCTGTCCCCTTCCCTTGTCTCCTCCTCCCCCCTCTGCCCTAAAGAGCAGATTCCTATCCTGACCACAGCAGAGCTGGAATCTGGGAGGCCTGGGCCTGAGGGCAGTCGGGAGGCAGAGTAGGGGCCAGCAGGAGGAGGAAGAGGGCTGGAGAGATCAGCATCTTGGAACTTATAGAAAGGGGTGGGGTCAGGAGCAGAAAGGACGGAGGGTCCCTTGCTCTACAGAGGTAGCACCATGGTAGAGTCCAGGGGTAGTCTCAGTCAGGGAAAGGGCAGGTGGGGCAGAACAGAGCCATTCCCAGGCTAGTACCCGGGTCTCCCAGGGGAGGGCAGGCCTCGCCTGAGGTTGGAGCTTGGGGTGCTGACTGGCGTAGCGTGGTTTCTGTAAGGAGCTGGAGGTGAATCACACCTGTGTGTGTTACATGTCTGTGTGTGGGTGTGCTGAGTCGGCATGTGTTGTCCTGCATGGGGATGTGGGTGCTACACGTAGGTGACAGGTTTAAGCACGTATGCCCTGGGGACCATGACTGTATGTATGTCCTCTAGAACTCAAGGAATTCCGCATCTGTGTAACTTTGCTACCAGATGTGTGCTTTGGGCATCCTTACCTGTGTGTCCCGCTGAAGTCAGGTGTACGGGGGGAGTAGGTCTGTATAGGTGGGTGTGTCCACACAGGGACCAGGGAAGGATGGTCTGAAGCAGCAGGAGCAGGTCAGCTATGACAGTTGTGCGGAGATGGGGAAGCACGTGGCAGCGGGGGCAGGTCCTGTGTGCACCAGCGAAGCCCCGAGTCTCAGCAAACTCCAGTTCCTGAGTTTCCAGCTGTCCCAGCTAAACTGTGCACAGATGTGCGCTGCTTTGCTGCAGTGGTAAACAGACCTCCCAGGATTTTTCCAGAGCAAATGCAAAAATATTTTGCTGCCTGCTTTGGGCAGGAGGAAAACGAATGGGGAGGGGGTTTGAAGCTAAGATTTCAAATCTGAGGGACCACAAATCACAGGAGAACTGAAGGGGTGAGAGCACACCCAAAAGCTCTCATGACCTGCCTCCAGTTATGGGGTCCTCCCTAGGCTACCAGCTGGGAGGGTGACATCCACATTGCCAATGGAGGGGCAAAACCCCAAAGCTTCCCCCTTCTCCCTCTGAAAGTTCGCTGGCAATGAGCTGACAAGAGGCAGAGAAACAGGAGAAAAGGCAGACAGACTTTATTTAACGTGTACAGCATAGGCAACCTCTAGCGAATCAAAAGCCAACAACCCAGAGAGATCCAGATGACTCTTTCTGCCCAGGGGAAGTGGAGATGGGGTGTAGGAGTAAAGGATTTTTAGGGGGAAATGAATAGACCCAGGGGAAGGCAGACATTATTATCTTATGAATTGTTCTTTCTGGAAATTGAATGGGGCCAGAGAACAAACAATAGTTAGGGACAAAGTTTGTCTGGGTGTGGTGTTCAATCTCTTCCTTTGTGATGAGTTTTTATCTCTGGTTAATGAAAATTCCAGGCTTGGCACCTGTGGCTCAAGCAGCTAAGGTGCCAGCCACGTATACCTGAGCTGGCTGGTTCGAATCCAGTCTGGACCCGCCAAACAACAATGACGGCTGCAACCAAAAAAATAGCCAGGTATTGTGGTAGGCGCCTGTACTTGGGAGGTCCCAGGCTCAGAATTAATTAGGAGACACTTGCTTCCCCACAACTGCCCAGGGCCTGAGTGCTGTCTCCACTGCTCACCACCTAGGTGACCTTGAACCAGACATTCAGCTCTCTGACCCTCACCGTCCGTGTCTTTGAACTGGGAGGGAAGGAGGAGTCAGTTTTAATGATCAATAAGGTGCTTTCAAGCTCTACACTTGTTCCCTGGTGCCTCCCCCGTTTCCAGACTCCAGTGTTCTGAATTCCTCCTTCTGTCCCATCTTACTGTCAGCCAAGGGGAGATTAGGAAAAAGGAAACTGGTCTCCCAATAAAGGCACTGCCTGGGCTCGGCGCCTATGGCTCAACAGGCTAAGGCGCCAGCCACGTACACCTGAGCTGGCGGGTTCAAATCCAGCCCGGGCCCACCAAACAACAATGATGGCTGCAACCAAAAAATGGCCAGGTGTTGTAGCAGGTACCTATAGTCCCAGCTACTTGGGAGGCAGAGGCAAGAGACTCGCTTGAGCCCAGAAATTGGAGATTGCTGTGAGCTGTGATGCCACAGCACTCTATCCAGGGTGACAGCTTGGGGCTCTGTCTCAAAAACAACAACAACAACAAAAGGCACCGGCTGGCTGGCAGCTGAGAGTGGCTGCAGAGAATAGGATGCACCAAGTGCCAGGAACAGAAAAGGACCCAAATTGTACTTATAACTGCTTCTTCTTCTCTTTTTTTTTTTTTTGGAGACAGAGTCTCACTTTGTTGTCCTCAGTAGAGTGCTGTAGCATCATAACTCACAGCAACCTCAAATTCCTAGGCTTAAGTGATGCTCTTGCCTCAGCCTCTGAGTAGCTAGGACTATAGGCAGCTGCCACAAAAGCATGGCTTTTTTTTTTTTTGAAGACAGGACTAGCTCTTGCTCAGGTTGGTCTTGAACTTGTGGGATCAAGCAATCCACCTGCCTCAGCCTCCCAGAGTGCTAGGATTACAGGTGTGAACCACCCTGCCCAGCACCTAACTGCTTCTTACATGAATTGGCACGAGCTAGAGGCTGGGGCCACCGAAGGGGAGGCTGGCTCTTCCTGCATGTTCTTCATTCATTCATTCATTTTCATTCATTCACCTGCTTATGCAGCAAATATTTGTATCAGCACTGTCCTGGGTGTTGGGAATATAGTTGTGAGTATGTTCACAGTCTCAGGGGTGGCGACAAGAGATGTAAACAGACAATTCCCACACCAGATTAGAAGTGCTGGGACAGCAGCTGTGTTGGGTGTCCTGTGAATGCTGGGTGCCAGAGGTCTGTACCCAGTTGGAGGGCAGGGGCAGTCCTGTTCGTAGACATTACACTCAGCTTACTGGGATGACGGGAAAACACAGAAATTGCTTGGTGCCCAACAGCTTAGGAGATGGTAAGGAAAAATGCCTGAGAAAAAGGTTACCAGGTGGGATAATTAATGTTTTTGCCAAGCAGGAAAATATTAGTGTGTGTTGCTCAGCACGGAAACACCACAACTAACAAAGCAGCTCACAGAAAACAAGTGACACAGCAGGATTTTCCTCCCAAAGATTTTTTGAAAGAAAAAAGATACAAAGAGAAAAAGACAGCCATCACAAACACACTTCCTCCAGGGGCTAAAAGAAGATTCCCCACCGGGTGAGGAAATCAAGGCTCAGCTCAGAAAAGGATTTTGCTGCCGCCCTTCCTGCGTGACAAGGGCCAGCCCAAGGGTCTGCCCCAGGTTGCTGCTTCAACATATGCATCCCATATAGAGGTTTCTGCACATCATGGCCAAGCAGTTTCAGGAATGAGAGGTTTCTAATTGGTTAGGGTGCACTCAGCAAATGTTACTTCTACACATCTGCCTTCTACTCCCGAGAGTTTCACTTTCTCAGGGAAAGTAACAGTTTCAGAAGGTTACAATGTTACCAGTGGAAGGGCCAGCTTACTGCAGGGAGATAACAGGGTTGTTATTAATTATTTTTTGAGACAAAGTATCACTACAGGGAGATAACAGGGTTGTTATTAATTATTTTTTGAGACAAAGTATCACTACGTCACCCTGGGTAGAGTGCCCTGGCGTCACAGCTCATAGCAACCTCCAACTCTTGGGCTTAAGCGATTCTCTTGCCTCAGCCTCCCAAGTAGCTGGGACTACAGGTGCCCAGCACAACGCCTGGCTATTTTTGTTGTTGTTGTTGTGGTTGTCATTGTTGTTTGGCAGGCTGGGGCTGGATTCGAACCCGCCAACTCCGGTGTATGTGGCTGGCACCCTTAGCCACTGAGCTACAGGCACCAAGCCAATAACAGAGTTATTTCTGTTTCTACTTATGTGAACTGTAAGTGTATATTCAGAATCTCCAGGTGACAGGAGAAGGCGGAATGAGCCACTTTCCAAAGCGGCTGCCAAAGCTTGACAGGGCTGCCAGTAAGTGCTAAGAAAGTCCCCACAGGCTCTGCACCTGTGGCTCAGCGGGCTAAGGCACCAGCCATGTACACCTGAGCTGGCAGGTTCAAATCCAGCCCAGGCCCACCAAACAACAATGATGGCTGCAACCAAAAATTGGCCGGGCATTGTGGCGGGTGCCTGTGGTCCCAGCTACTTGGGAGGTGGAGGCAAGAGACTCGCTTGAGCCCAGGAATTGGAGGTTGCTGTGAGCTCTGATGCCACAGCACTCTATCCAGGGTGACAGCTTGAGGCTCTGTCTCACAAAAAAAAAGAAAGAAAAAAAAAAAAGGAAGTCCCCACAAACCAAGGCAGTCCAGTCTCCAAACCTGCTGTTCTTCCCCAGCTGTGAGTCCAGGGGTACTGGCCATCGGGGAAGGGTTCTAGCCCTAGGCTTCCCAGTTGGAGACATCCAGGGTCGCATTGGGCCAGGGCCCCCAGAGATGAAAGTTGAGGAAGGGTCTTCTTCCTTGTTGTTACCTCCAAAGTGCTGTAGTGCTGGGGCCTACAGGGAAAGCCATAGGCAGACTTGTGGCTGCTGACCTTGAGCTCATTCTAAATACAAACATATCATCCTCAGAGCCCAAGCAGAGCCAGTCCTCAGCAGTGAAGGGACCAAATGGAGCATGATAGAGCCACAGAAGTCTGGGGCTCCCTGGTTCTTCACTGGAACAGGGTGAAGCCTGGGTCCGGCCAACCATCTTGGGCACAGGTGACTCCTCTTTGTGTGCCAGGGGTCACTCAGAGTCAGCAGTCACCACCGCACGGGGCCTGTGAGAGAGGGTTCAGGTTTGCCACAGTGGCTGCCTCTGGCAAGGGCGGGTGGTGTTCGTGGCTCTGGCTCTGACACCTGTGGTCACCCTGTGGGCTTTCTACACAAGCGCTGCCTCCGCCTCCTCACCAGCATCCTCTCTCCTCCCTTCCCCCAATTTGCACCGAGGGTGTCTGTATCCCCACCTGCACCCCACAGGCAAGTCCTTGGCAGGCTGGCTCTTTTCCACCTTGGACCCCATAGGTCAGGGCTGGGGCTCCTCGAGCTGCCTGTAGTGAAGAGTGATCAAAGCACGAGCTCTCAGGGTGAGCCTCGAGTCCCAGCCGTGCCAGACACTATTTGTTCTTGACAACTCCTTCAACCTTTCCTCAGCGATAAAATAGCAAAAGTGTTTAGTTCACAGATGCATTAAGCAGGACCATCTGGGAGGGGGAAGCCTCCCACTGACGTCAGCTCCCTTTCCCTTCTCTCTTAAGCCAGGTTCCTTGCAAAAAGACTCTGAGAGCTACATATGCATTTACTGGGGTGCTCTAGGGTTGAGCCCCTGTGCAGGGAAGGGAGGGAACAGGCTTGGGTTGAAGAAGACATTGGACACTGGACATAGGCCTCGGCCAACCCGATGGGCTCTAGGGACTAGGTGGCCCTGCAGAGACATCCCACAAAGGAACCAGGACTTTGCACCCCTCACCAGCTTGTCACTGGATGCAAGCTGTCCCTCTTACCTCAAGAAGGGGTAGGGGGTGCCCATGGCTCAACGGGCTAAGGTGCCAGCCACGTACACCTGAGCTGGTGGGTTCGAATCCAGCCCGAGCCCGCCAAACAACAATGACGGCTGCAACCAAAAAATGGCCGGGCGTTGTGGCGGGTGCCTATAGTCCCAGCTACTTGGGAGGCAGAGGCAAGAGACTCGCTTGAGCCCAGGAATTGGAGTTTGCTGTGAGCTGTAATGCCATGGCACTCTATCCAGAGTGA
>CAUYON010072762.1:0-27759 GCA_963573935.1 Arctocebus calabarensis | reverse complement strand
CAAAAAATGGCCAGGCATTGTGGCGGGCGCCTGTAGTCCCAGCTACTTGGGAGGTGGAGGCAAGAGACTCGTTTGAGCCCAGGAATTGGAGGTTGCTGTGAGCTGTGATGCAATAGCACTCTATCCAGGGTGACAGCTTGAAGCTCTGTCTCAAAAAAAAAAAAATTTATTGAGATAATTGATAAGTGTGGTAGCATTATATTCATCTTATGTTGTGAAAATCCACTGCTTTGTTTTATCTTTTGCATCATTGTGGAAGTTAGTTTCTGTCCTTTAATTTCTGTGTGCTTAACTTTGGTAGTGTTCCATTGTGATGGCCATTGTGTAGAACAGGTCGGAGTATTTCCCATAGAGCTTGTCTTGTTATAGCAAATTTCCTCAATGTTTGCATATCAGTAAAAGATTTGACTTTTCCATCAATTTTAAAGCTTAGCTTAGTGGGACATAGAATTCTGGGCTGGAAATTGTTTTAAGTAGATTTAAGATAGATGACCATTATCTTCTGGCTTGAAAAGTTTCATTAGAGAAGTCTGCGGTCACCCTGATGGATTTGCCCCTGTAGGTCAATTGGCGCTTATTCCTGGCAGTGCAAAATCTTTTGTTTTGACTTTGGACAGGCTCATCACAATGTGCCTTGAAGAAGCTCTACCTGAGTTGAGGCAACCTGGAGTCCAATATCCCTCTGAAAGGAGTGTATCAGAATCTTTGGTGATGTTTGGTAAGTTTTCATTTATAATATTCTCTAGTATGGCTTCCATTCCTCTGGGGCATTCTTCTTCCCCTTCTGGGATATCTATAACTTGTATATCTGAAGGCTTCATAAAGTCCCATAGCTCTGTCAGTGAACGTTCTGCTTTTTCTCTTTTTTTCTTTCTGCCTGTTTAACTATCTGAGTTAGCTCAAGAGCTTTGTCCTCTACCTCTGAGATACTTTCTTCTGCATGGTGTAATCTGCTGTTGATACTTTCTATAGCACATTTGAGTTCTCTAATTGACTGCTTCAATTCCTTCAGCTCTGCTATATCCTTTATATTCTTTGTATCATTCATCTCTTATTTGATTGTGTTTTTGAATTTCCTTTTGGTTATTTTCTACTTTCTCAGCAATTTCTGTCATTCTTTTTTGGTTATTTTCCACTTTCTCAGAAATTTCCTTCATTTTTTTTGTTTTCATCATCTGTATTTTAAATTCCCCTTCTGTCATTTCTAACATTTCTTTATAGGTGGAATCCTCTGCAGTAGCTACCTCATGGTCCCTTGGGGATGTGGTGGAGGTTGCTCTGGACTGGTTTTCATGTCGCTAGGATTTTTCTGCTGATTCTTCCCCATAAGTGTTTTCTTTTATATGTTTCCTTGCCCTAATATTCCATTCACTTCCTCTTGCTCTTTTACTTACCATTCCTCTGACTTAAGGTCTTGATGAGTCCTTTTTTTGTACAGGACTAAAAGGATGAGAAGATTAAAGAGTAAGAAGGGAAAAAAAAGATTTAAAAAAAAGGAAAAAGAGAAAGAAGAGGGAGTGAGTAAAAGGGAGTATTGACAAGAAGAAGAGAGTCACAGAAAGAGGGAGAAAGGAGCAATAAAGTTGTATAGCACAGTACTTTGACCCAGACCTTAAAAACCTCCAACCTCTCAGGGTGCTGTGTTGGATGGTTCCCTTGAGGTCAGTCTGAGCAGAGATGTTACCCTACCCCCACCAAACAGAGAAGAAAGATAAACATAACATAAATCAAATTAAAACAAATAAATAGAAAACCTTAAGGGATAAAATTGGGGGAAGAACCTAATAACAGGGGCAGAAACAATAGCAAAAAAGAAGTTCTTATTATTAAAGAAGGCAACAATGGAAAATTATATTTAAACTAGAAAAACAAAGAAAGAAAAGAAAAAAAAAGAAAAATCTAGGGGGAAAATGTTGAAATTAAAAAAAAAAACCCAAAGCAGTATATATATCTTATTGATTATTATCTGGGCAATAGGTGATCTTCTGGAATCTGAGATACTAATCACAATGTTCATACAGCTGTATGAGATTGAAACTGGAGGCCTCTGCTGACTTCTTTGGCCTCAAACTCCACAGGGTTAAGAGCCTGAATCTCTCCTCAGTCCACTTAAAAGACTATTTATTTATTTATTTATTTTAGACAGCCTCAACATCACAGCTCACAGCAACCTCCAATTCCTGGCCTCAAGAGAGTCTCCTGCCTCCACCTCCCAAGTAGCTAGGACTATAGGTGCCCTCCACAACACCCGGCCATTTTTTTGGTTGCAGCCGTCATTGTTGTTTGGTAGGCCCGGGTTGGATTCAAACATGCTAGCTCAGGTATATGTGGCTGGCACCTTAGCCACTTGAGCCACAGGTGCTGAGCCTTAAAAGACACTTTAAACAGTAAACCTTGGCTAAGCAGAAAGTACTTGTTGCTGGGATCTCTTCTAAAGTAGCTGCCCACTTATCTGGTGCCCCCAAACCAGCCTCACTCTATGTCCCTGAGGGCCAAGGCTGCAGGCCTGCCCTCCCAGTGCCAAACACGGAAAGCTCTGCTCTTCCCTGGTATCTCAGTCCCAACTTTTGGTGCTGCCCACAGTCACTAGATCATTTGCCCAAGGTCTGTCAGCCTGAGTCTCGCTCTGCAACCCTAAGGGCAGAGCCTGCAGGGGCAGTTCTCCCACAATGGCTGTGGATGCAGCCCACAGCCAAACAATGTTAGCTCCATTCTGGCCCAGAAGCTCAGTCCCAGATGCTGCACAATGCTTAAAGTCACCTGCACTCTTGCCCAAGTACTCCCAAGGTAATTCATCTGAGTGCCCAAGTCCAACAAAACAAAACAACCCACAGGGAAAGCCTTCCCTTTCTGCAATCTCACTGCTATTGTATGCACAGCTGCAGCAGCCACAGCCTCAGACCAAACAAATGCAATTGCTTGCCACTTCTCCACTTCTTTTATCCTCCTATTGGGGTCCAAAAGTCTCTTGCTATCTCCTTGAGTCCCCAAAGGGATGTTTCTGGGCAGAGCCCACAAGCCAGAGATGCCTGGAGTATTCTCTCCCCCATTTCATTGCTTCCAGTTGTAAAGAAGCTCTTAGCTGCCATCTTGCTCCCTCCTGGATAGCCCTGAGGAGCTTATTTGCCCCTAAGAATGTGAGGATGCAGCCAGAAGGTACCATATTTGAAACAGAGAGCCAAGTCTCACCAGACACCGAATATGCTGGCACTTTGATCTTGGGATGTCCCAACTTTCAGAAATGTGAGCAATAAATTTCTGTTGTTTACAACTTACACACTCTAAGGTATCTTATTATAGAAGATCAATGGACTAAGACAATTCTCTTATTTTTAATTTCAAAGGTAAAACTTCTGCTATTTCACTATAGAGTATGATATTTGCTATAATTTATCAGATTAAGAAAATTTTCTAGGCCAAGCTCAGTGGCTCATGCCTGTAATCCCAGCATTTGGGTGGCCGAGGTGGGTGGATTGCCTGAGCTCACAGGTTCAAGACCAGCTTGAGCCAGAGCGAGATCTCATCTCTAAAAATAGATAGGCGTTGTAGTGGGCACCTGTAGTCCCTGCTCCTTCGGAGGCGGAGACTAAAGAATTGCTTAAACCCAGGAGTTTAAGGTTACTGTGAGCTGTGATGCCACAGCACTCTACTGAGAGCAACAGAGTGAGATTCTATCTCAAAAAAAAATTTTTTTTTCTTATTATAGTTATTAAATAGTTCCTTTTAAAACCATAAATCAATGCTAAATTGTATCAAATGCTCTTGCTTTATGCATCCTGGCAGCTATGATTTTTCTACTTTATCCTGTTAATGTGTTAAATTATATTGCTTCACTTAAATGTTAAACAAAGCCTGTATTCCTAGTGTAAATCAAATTTGGTTATGTTATCCCTTTAGTTGTTAGAGTTATTTGTATATTGGCTGGGACTTTTTCATCTATGTTATAAGTGATATGGAATTATAATTTTTTTTTTGTAGTGGTCTTTTCCGGTTTTTACATCAAGTTATATTGGCCTCATAATGAGATATGCATGATTTATCTTTCATAATTCCCAGGGAAATTTTTATGTAATATTGAATGATTTATTTCTTTAAAACTTGGTGGAATTTACTCCAGTAGCCACATCAACTGGGATTTTATTTTTTTTGGCAAGTAAATCTCTCTAGGACAACAGTTCTCAACCTGTGGGTTGTGACCCCTTTGTAACAATGAAAATACATCCTGCATATTGGATATTTACATTATGATTCACAACAGTAGCAAAATTACAGTTATGAAGTAGCAACAAAAATAATTTTATGGTTGGGGGTCACCACAACATGAGGAACTAACTGTATTAAAGATTTGCAGCATAGGAAGGTTGAGAACCACTGCTCTAGGAGATGGGTGTCCGAGATGTTTTCCTCATATAAGCATAGGTTCTTCAGAGACTTTGCGGTGAGTGTCACCTTCACAGTTGCCTTACATGGAAAATGTGTTTTCTAACTGGTCTATTCCAAAATAGAACACATGATACATCTTCATAGCCTCTTAATTCTTATGTGCTTTGCCTCTGAAAGTCAAGCTCTTTAATGTCATTCTCTTTCAAGCATGAAAATGCTTGACCTCAGCCATCATCCATGGTAATTTTTTGGGCTAGAGCTTAATAATACATTCTTACCATATTAATTAATAGAAGTTTTCCACAGTCCTGTCCTTCTTCCATCACCTATCACTGGCCCCTTTCTTACGATAGAATTTTCTAGTCAAGAAGCAAGCATTCAACATCTATGTTCACATATATCCTATCATTTTCATTCAGAAAACTCTAGGAACACAGACTTTTTTTCATGTACTTCTCCTTACTGGCTTCAAGGAGTTCTCTTGGGGGTTCACCAGATTTAGCTTAGGAAGTACAGAAATATAGCAAAATACACAAGGAAATTTTTTGATAAAAGTTGATGCTAAATTAGTAGAGAAAATATATATTTAGGAAGTGGTATTGGCATAATTCTTAGTCATCAGGGAAAAATATAGTTTAATCCATATTTTATATTTTATGGTTAAATAAATTATAGATAGATTAAATATGTAAGTATATAAAATAAATAATAAATATATTAGAGGAACCATAACCATTGTTTATTATGTTTTATTATCTTAAAGTTAATGCCTTTCTAAGTATGACACAAAATCCAAGCCATAAAAGAAAAATTAGAAAATAGAATTATTTTAAACATTATGCGTGGGAAAGAAGAAACTATCCTAAATAAAATCATAAAGCAATTAAAAATAGGAAAAATATTTGCAAGTTATATCATAAAGAAAGTTAACTTCCTAATACATAAACAGATTTCATAAAGCTCTAAGATAAAGGCCAACTCTGCAGACAAATGGATAAAGAATAGAAACAGAAATGTCCTAATAAAGGAAAATTATTAAATTTCACTTAAATTATTAAATTTCTATATATACAATAGAATAAAGGAATAGAAACAGAAATGTCATAATAAAGGAAAATTATTAAATTTCACTTAAGATATAAGAAAATCATACTAATGTTTGGTTATATGTTGTTGTTAGAAAGGCCATAAGAAACCAGGTATTCTCAACATTGCTGGTATATAGTTTGACACAACCATTGTGGAAGGCTACGGCATATGAATAAGGATTAATTGGAATTAAATTAAGACTTTGAGGGGAATAAAATTAAACTTTCAAAGATCTTATATCGGATTGAATTATGTCGTTTTGAGCCTCCTATAGTCTCTTAGCCTAATCTTTCACAGAAAATACTTTCCAGAGGAAGATAACAATTACCCAGAACCTCAAATTATAATGTTTATTATTCAATTAAAAAACATAAGCAACTAGGGTGGCACCTGTGGCTCAGTGAGTAGGGTGCTGGCCCCATTTACCAAGGGTGGCAGGTTCGAATCTAGCCCCAGCCAAATTGGAAAAAAAAAAAAATAGCCAGGCATTATGGCAGGCACCTATAGTCCCAGCTGCTACTCAGGAGGATGAGGCAAGAGAATTGCCTAAGCCCAAGAGCTAGAAGTTGCTGTGAGCTGTGACGCTACAGCACTCTACCAAGGATGACAAAGTAAAAGTCTGTCTCAAAAAAAAAAAAAAGCAACTAAACAAACAAACTGGAATATATATTTACAATATATTGTGACCCTCAAAGTAAAAAAAGTAATAGTCTAAATACCAAATACAGAAGTATCAAATACATATGTAAAGACTATATTCAATATGTTCAAGGAAATAAAGATAGGAATTATAACATGGGAAGAGAACAGGAAACTTTAGAAGAATCAAATAGAAGGTCTAGAACTGAAAAATAAGATAACTGAAACTGAACTCCATATCTCTCATCAGATTAGACACAGTTAGAGAGGGAATTAATGAACTCTAAAAGGCAAGCCAAAAGAAAGTATCTAAAATGCTGTATACGGAGAAAAGGACAGGAAATATAAAAACACAAAAAGTATAAGTTTAATAACATCATAACAATCTCTTAATAACATCAAAAGTGAGAACCTTATATCATAAGTTTGAGATAAAAAAGAACAAATAACCACAGTTTAAGTTTAAATTATGATTTTTCTTTATACCATGTTCAATCTAATAAAAATCCAGGTAAGGGCTTTTACTTTTAGGACTTCACTTAAATAATTTAAAAGGAACATCTAAAAAATATCAAAAATATAAGTTAAATGATATAAATCAGAAAGGAAGTTTAAATTACTTACATTCCATATGCTGAGCTTACAGAAAGACTAGTAATTTGTTGGGGAGGATCACCATCTACCCACACCAACTGAACAACAAGTTCTGCTTGATATCCTGGAGGCATCCGCACTGGTCGTGTCTTAACACTAGAAGAAAGAGAAGCATGTTCAAACTTGTCTTAAGAATTTATACAGGTTTGTCCTGCAGAAAAATACAATACCAGGCATTGGGGCAGCACTCCAGCAGATAATAACTTCTAGTTTCCCAAAATACATTGAACCACTTACGATTACTTGGTTATTTAAGTAGATTTTCAGTTATTAAAATCTACAAATTTAACTGGCCTTCATCATTTGTTTTTTGAGAAAAGCATTTTAAATTATTTTTCTTATGTAATATTTGTTACACATACGTAAGTTATAAAGCATAATAAAAAGAGTAACCATTAGCTTACTGCCCAAAGTTTAACTTATCCAACATCTGACTTCCTACTCTTCCTTTAAATCTGCTCTACCTGTAGCCATCTCTGTTCCCATTGATAGCAACTCTTAGTCTTCCAGTTATTCAGTTATAAAAACCTTAAGTCTTCCTCTCTCATCCTTCTCTCATACTTCCTCACCAGCCACTTATCAAATACTACTGATGCTATCTTTAAAATATATCCAGAACCTGATTATTTTTTACTCCACTACTCTGCCACCCTAGTAACAGCTGCCAGCTAAAAATGTAGGACTCTCATTTATATTTAAATTTCATTTATATTTATTTAAATTTAAAATTATATTTCATTTATATTTACATTTAAAATAAAGGACTAAAAGATTTCATTTTTAATATACAATGAAACATTTGGGATATACTAATACAAAAAGGATTTGATGTTTATCTGACATTCAAATTTAAGTGGGCATCCTATATTTTATTTGCTACATCTGGCAGGTCTTAAATTCATCTCTAATTAGTTTACTCCAGTAGCTTCCTAACTAGTCTGTCAGCTTCTACCCTACCTTCTATCCCCAAGTCATTTTCAACAGATACACTATAGTAGTCTACTTAAAATTTAAATCTGATCAAGTCACTTTTTGATGTAAAACCTATGATGACTCCCTATTTCTTATTTGGAATAAAAAAGCAAGGTCCCTACAATAGCCTATATTTGGCTGTCTATGACCTAGCTGACTTCATATCTTATTACTTCACTCACTCTAGCTATGCTGATTTTGTTACTGTCCCTCAAACATGCAAGCACTTTAAGTTATAGCTCTTTGTTATAGCTATTCCTTCTGCTTGGAACACTGTTCTATCATATATTCTTTGGCTAACTCACACACCTACTTCAAGTATTTGTTCTCACTCTCTTAATGAGGCCCACAATGACTACCCATTTTGCACAATAGGAAGCAATAAGGCAAAAAAATAAAAATTCAAATAATTGCATAAGGATGTGAATATTGATTAGAATTATAATACTGCTAAAATGAAAATGTTTACTCACTGATGTACATGGGAGTCTACATTCAGCAAAGGAAAGTGATCTGGATGAATGCCTACATATAATTTAGGTAAGTATGACTAGTATGCCACTCAACAGTTGTTCATAATATGATGTAATTCACAAAATAATATTCTTAAATTGGGTTTACCATTTGTCCTTGGTGGTAACCACACAATATAGGATTATACTTATTTTTTCCCCTTTGGTTCTCTTTATTACCCTTAAGGTTACCTTTACTACTTTTTAAATCAACATTAAATGTGTCCATATAAGTATACTTCAATAATTTTTACTGCTCATTTTATCTCCAGTACCAGATGACGGCTGATCTCATCACTTTTACTCTCTCATCCCTAACTTTAAATTTCTACCTTAATTTTTTAAAAGTTTTATAGAAAAATATTTAAGTCATTAAAAGTTCACATTTTAATGATGAGACTTCTTAGTTAATAAATCAACCTACAAAATACTTTCTTGAGTTTTGTTGAAATTTTTTTTTTCCTTTTTAAAACAGAAACCAATTAAGTGAAGTAAAGATAACACAGAGAAAATAAAATATGTAAAATTATAACATTATGAAAGTTCTCCACTGGCTAAAATTTTATTGATGATGTTTCCTCTTTGTAAATTTTCCTCCTAGTAATATACGCACATATTTCCTTTTTTCCCTTGTGTTTTACATGAAAATTTTTGGAAGGAAAATCAATGATCACAAAATTAGAGAAGCTGCTAACTGTATGAATTTTGTCCCTGAAATCTTATCCCTAAATCTTGCATAAGAGTTTTCATAAGATAACTAGCTTAACCCTATCTAGGGTAAGAAAACTAGCTGTCTAAAGTTATCTGATTAGCAGATGCAGATATTTTCATATGTGACTCTGAGAAATTTCTCTTTTAATCTTAATTCACCAACCAGTTAACATTAGAAACATTTATTTTGATGGTATAGAAGCAGTAAATAGTAATTTATTAACTATCACCAAAAAACCTAAAAACTATTAAGGTAAATATTACTATGGGCTTTTATTAACTTTAGGTTTTATTTGATATGATGCTAAACCTTGTTTAGATCTACCGAGAGAACATAGTTTATTAACAAATAGGATTAGGTACAAAAACAAAAGAAATATTATGCAATATACTAGCAATTGGGAGAAAAATTCTTTTTTCTAATATAAGGTGCTTGTAGTAGACAGTAAACTTTGTTTCTTTTTTATTACAAGAAGGTAGCAGAAATTCCATAAACATACTTTTTTCAATTAGAGGAAAGTATCAAGCAAGTGGCCAAGTTTTTCCCCTCCAAACTTTCAGTTCTATCAAAGCCATGTTTTCTTTAGAATACTTATGGGAAAGAAATATATGAATAAATAAATGAAGGATGAAAATATTCTTCACAGATGTTCAAAGACAAGATCAAGGTACCTTCACTGAACTATAGATCACTTGACAACAACTTAATAAGAGAGAAGAGTGATTTTATTTGTCATGGTTCAAAGAATTATATCATTAACATAAGAAAGTGTCTTAAATGTGGTAGCAACTCTTACTTGAGGCATGGGATACTGTCCTTTGTTACTCCTTCACTAGCCACAGTACTAGTGCTCCCGGAAAGACTCCTTGAAGAAGGAAGCTGGGATGAGAGATCTGGAAACGGAGGACTTGTTTCTGGTTCAGGGGTAATAATATCTTCAACATCATACTGAAGTCGTACCTCTAATGACTTAAAAAAAAAATCAAGTTTTAATTTAATCTAAGTCACAATAATAATCACATTAAAATATCTACTAACTTTTTAGAAATTATTAATAATTATTTCAGATTAATAAGTTTGATTTCAATTTCTACTAAAGTTGAGAAGTACCTAAGTTGAATTAAGTAGGAAATTATATGACTATTCAATGGCAATCACAAAAATAGAAAATTATAAAAATTTTTTGGAATTATAAGAAAAATTATATACAAATTATATATACCAGTGGAGATAGAGATTTTAGATTACATATATTCTTTCAGATAAAATAAAGGTTATAATTTATTATGTGATAAAATAAAATGAGAAATTGGTTATGGTTATTCCAGTGAAAGAAATTAAACTGGATCCTTGTGGTTACGTGTGTGTAAATTTATGGTGTAGAATCTATTGTTGTATATAAAAAAAAAAAATTGTTTGTACAATGCTTTTTAGGTTAAGATTTTTTTCATTGCATTTTTCCTCTGTATCAATTCAGTAGAAATTTTCCAAAAAATATTACACAGTTTGGTTGGTTAATTACTTAATCTTTTGTTTAATTTCATCAGCTTGGTCAACATTACTTAATAAAAAATAATTTTTACATGGTAATAAAAGTTGCTCCCCAAAATCCTAAACTAAAAATGTTTTAAAACTACATTCTTCATGACTAATTTAAATGCTTTAAGTAAAATTGATTTTAGAAAAAATATTTGCTTTATAATGTAAAAATGAGCATTTTGAGATTGAAAACTATTGCTTCTAAAAAGTGTCATTATAGGGTGGTGAATATAGCAATATTACCAAAATTATTTCCATCATCATCTTAAAACTACAAAAAGAACTCTAGTGGTGAGAATACAATTACCAATTACTGATTACTGATTCATTATGATAATGTCTTTATATAATCATAAGAATGCTATAAAATTGGTATTAAGTATTTTCAGATTATTTTTACTTTTCATTTTTCAATTTTTTTCTTTTTGTTTACATGGGAATTTACATAGGTGATGAAACTGCATCCTAACCAGACTCTGCTACTAAGTAGTAGACTTGCTCAAAGTCACACAGGTATCCAGTGGGAAAGCTAAAATAAAAATCTAGGTTTATCTGATATCAAAACTAATTTTAGCCATTAAGGAAATAAAACTTATACAAAGCCCTATAGTAAATAATTTTTACCTTCTGAACAGGGTAGGGAAGGAAAGTTATCTATAGGTGCTTTAATTTAATCCATAAGAGTACCATTATTTTAAATAGAGTATTTTATTGATTTAAAAATTAAGACTAGATACAGTCATCTCGTAATTATTTCTCTCCTATTAAAAAAGTCACTAGATAGAAAATCATTAAAAATCATACTGTAGTTAAGAAATAATCATTCTATAGTAGTTGATAAGAAAACAAACCAAATAAACTTCTTAAAAATTAAGTATAGAATAAAAGCTTCATTAATTTGACTTAACAAAATTAATAAATGTCTTCCTAAAATCTATACATTTAATAGGTATATATTCCACAACATACAGATATTTCAAACATCATATTGTACAATATAAATACACATAGTTTTTATTTGTCAATAAAAGCAAATAAATTTTAAAGATAATACTAAAGTTCTAGTATTAGTAACAAGCAGACAGAAGAAATTGACTCCTCTGGCCAGGTAGATACAACTTGTGTAATATAAAATAGAAAAACAAGAAAAATATGACATGTTTAATTTGTAGCAAGATGAACTTAAAATATAAGTGCGTTTTGATACCGGAAAAAAAGCTTAAGTTTTTATCAATAATTGTTTTTGGCCTTTGTAGCCAAATTCTTTTTTAAGCTGTTTTATTAAGTAACGATAGAAATTAAAAATTCTATGAATTGTATTTCTGGCTGCATGCTGTACATGTGATGCCTAAACATCATACCACGTAATAACACAAATCTATGAAAATCGTTTTATTTTAAAAACTTTTAGATTGAAAGTTAAATTTTAAATAACTTACCACTATTTCTGTTGTAATTTCATGTCTGCTGAACTTATAAATTATGACATATGCAGATACTCCTGATACACAGAATATTCTGCTTTCTGGACACCAGTAAATCATCTGAATGGCAAATGGATCTTCCTCTACAATTTCACATGTTTGTTTTCCTTCTCCTACCTTCTGTTTTTCAAACACTTTTGATGTTTTCAGTTTGTACAGCATCTGCAGAGTTACTATAAGATATTAAAGCATATTTATTATCTAATGTAAACTTAATTATTAGATGTTGTTTAAGTTTTTCAATATGTTTGTTAAACTACAAAAGCAAAACTCAAGTAGAGAAAATGAATTATATTTTAACTAGTAAGTATTCGGTATCATTCTCTAATGCCAGTACAGTAGCTCCAGGAGACAAGAGAAAAAAATAAACATTTATTGAATATATACTGTATGTCATGGAATATATAGATGCTTTTTCATGTGATCCTCAGAAAAGTCCCACGAAGTGGGTATTTTTATCTATGTTTATAGGTGAAAACATTGATGAAAAAGTTAGAAAGTTCACACTGGAAATGCTGGAGGTTATTTTTTCCTAAGGGATATTTCCTAATTTTTTAAAAATGTTTTTCCCTTTGATTGCTGGATGAGAGGGTTCCGCTAGTAAACAGCCCAGACTGTTTACTTCTCTGAGTAAATTTTTTAGGCACTTTTTCAGATGGGAAACATTCTAATTTGCCAGTTAGTAATACTGGGAGTCCAATAATCTGTATTTATATTAGAAGGGATATTTTCTGACTGTTTCTATGTCAAGAAATAGATAATTTCATAAAATTTGGTTTATGAAATGTTTTCAAGAATATTTAAGGGCATGCTTTTCCATTTGAGATCATGATAATAACTCCCCTATAAAAAAGCTTTGATTCTATAAAAGATCCTTGAGAAAAGTTTTAGAAATCCAGAGTCCTGCCAAAAGTACATAATCTGAATCTAATCATGGGAAACACTAGTCAAACCCAGACTAAAGGAGATTCTAACAAAATAACTAGCCTGAACTTTGCAAAAATGTCAATGTAATGAAATAAAGACTCAGGAATTATTCCAGATTTTTAAAAAACTCAAAGGATATGATGACTAACTTCAACAAATGATTCTAGATTTTCTTTTGTTATAACTGACGCTACTGGGACAATTAGAGAAACTGAATGCTGAATAAGATCTGGAGTTTAGATAACAGTGTTGTATCAATGTTAATCTCCTGGTTTTGACAACTACACTTCGGCTATGTAAGAGAATGCTCTTAATTGTTGGAAATGCACATTAAAGTATTTAGGGGTATGTAGTGCTAGATGAGCATTGTCTACAACTTTACTCTCAAAAAGGCTATATGTATATGTGTACATATATATGTACATATGTGAGAGTGAATACCTGGAGGAGAGAAAGAAAGAGGAAGAAGGAAAAAAGAGAGGAGGAGGAAAAGAAAGAGAGATAAAAGAAGAAAGGGAACAAAAGTAGTATACATTGAGATTTGGGGAATCTGGCAGAAAGGTATACATTTCATAGTTATAGTTCCACTTTTGCAATTTTTTATAAGGCTGGAATTATGTCAAACTAAAACAATTTTAAAATAGGTAAGGCATTATATTAGGTGCTATAGTTTGGCTTCTAAGACCAGAGGGATATCACTCCCATGACCCATGATTATTATTATTGCATAAGCATGGTGAAATGATACTGCAGATATAATTAAGGCCCCAAATTAGTTGATTTTGAGTTAATCAACAAAGGGATTATTTTTTATGAACCTGACCTAATCAGGTGAATCCTTTAAAAGGGACTGGTGCCCTCCCTGAAATATAGAGACACTTTCTCTTGCAGAGTATGAAGCAGCAAGCCACCACAAATTCTAAATATGCAAGAAAATGAAGCCTTCCAACAATCACGTGAGCCTGGAAGAGAATCTTGAACCTCAGATGAACTATAGCCTCAGCCAATACCCTGACTACAATTTTGTGAGACCTCAAGCAAAGAACCTAGTTAAAGTGTAATCAGACTTCTGATAAATAGAAACTGTGAGACAATAAATCATTGTTGTTTTAAGCTGTTAATGTGTGGTAACTTGGGCAGCACCTGTGGCTCAAAGGACATATGCCAGAGGTGGCTGGTTCAAACCCAGCCCCAGCCAAAAACCGCAAAAAAAAAAAAAAAAAAAAAAAATTAATTGTGGTAACTTATTACTTAACAATAGAAAAAGAAAACACAGTAATATAAATTCAATTATTCAAATTTACCTCATTTCCTGTATTAGACAGTGTTTCACAAAATTAGCAAACTAAATGATATTCTTCAGTGACATCCATTAAGTTGGAGATGTGCCCTTAAAATTGATTACAGTATAAAACTATTGAACATGTTGTAATTTACTGCAATGTTCCGAATGTGATAAAATATTTTCTGTAAAGTTAATTTCTTAAAATATTATGCATGCTTAAGGGTGGTATGTACTATAGTGTGTATTAGTGTCAAAGTGCCCTGTCATATTTTAAAAGCCAAGGTTTGACTTTTAGGTGGTGGGAAAGTAACAATGAGATCATTGCACAATTGGTTTTGTCCAGGAACAGACTCACATTTACATAAAAAGATTCTTCAATTTGACATGAATCTATTGCCTTTGGAGTTTCCCTTTAAGCACTTCCTTTTTAGTGTGTGAGGTCAGAAAGGGGCCTCAGAAAGTACAGCTTTAACTCTCTTACTCTTTTCCTCTTGTTGATGGTTGATGCTTAATTACTAAAGGACTCAACCTTGTGGGCTATGAGCATTATCAGTATTTAACCTTTCTCTGGTTTTCTATGTATTACAGTCTCCCTATTTACTTCTATAACTTCAGGTATTACTTTTATGCTGCTCTTCATGAGTTTCCATTCCTAACTGTTCTCCTCACCTGATGGACATTTTATTTGAATTTTCTGATGTTCAAATTCAAATTCAAACTCAAATTTCCAGGAAAGTGAATTAAAGGGTAAAAGCATTTGACTAAGACCATCCAGGTAAGTTTTGTACTTTTTCCAATGTACCATGCCTCTTAACTCTTAATGGGTTACTAACAAAGAGTGACTTAGTCTAGTTTGTTTTATATCATAGAAGAAAAGTAGAGATAATACTTTAAATTCATCTAACAATATTAGAAATAGTTTTTGTAAGACAACTATATATGTATGCTGAAAATATATCTGAAATGCTAATTGCCCAAACTAAAACATGGTGAACAGCTACAAGCAAATATTAACCTAGGGTTTCTGTTATACAGGGAGAAATTTGAAACTTACTTGCAGAAGCATCCCAAAATTTTATTGATCCATCTGCATGACTAGATAAGAAATAAATTAGCATTAATTAAAGTATACTAAATTTAAAAAATCATAATCACTCCAACTATATAAAACTTGAGTAACTTGTTAAAATTTTGATTAAAAAATACCACTCTAATAAAAACAAATGTATGATGAACCATTTCTAAACTTAAAACATCATTTGTTTTTTAAACAATACGTTCAAATTTAATTATTAGAAAAAGAATAATTCTTTAGATTTATGGCAAGAAGAATATATGTACAGCAGAGAACAATGAAAATTGGTCTGTGGAAAATGAATGTTTTTTAAGTAAAATTACTTACTTTCATTGAAAAAAGATAACTAAGATAATTCTAATATTAACCTAAACATGAAATGATTATCATAGTAAGATTAAAGTTAAGTTTCAAGTTATAAAAGCTAATCCCTACACCTACCTAGTTTTATCATTATTTGGTAATAAATAATCTAATGTCAATTCTATAAAAACTCATCTAGAAAACAGACAAGGATAGAATACTTCTCAACACATTTGAAGAGGTCAGCAGTATCCTGACAAAAAAACAGAAAAAAAATGACAAGAAAAGAAAATTACGAATCAGTATCTGTCATAAGAAAAGGCGTAAAAATTGTTAACAAAATATTAGCAAAGAAAACCAAGTAATATATAGAAAGGATAATACATGATGACTAAGAGGGATTTGTGCAGGAATAATAGCCAGTTAAACATTTTCAAAAATCATCCACTGTATTATAATTCAACATACTGATCCTGGTGCTTTATCTATTGGTTTTCATCTATGATTCCTATGGAGTTTCATAACTCCCATAGTCCTTCCTATAATGTTGGGGCATGTTAGCCCTCTGAAACAGGCTTCAGAAGATAGAATCTATTATTCTCCTGTCCTTCTTTCACAATGTGTATGTATAAACCATATATCGCTTAGTTTTGCTGATTTATAAAATCTTAACAATGGTTTCTTCCATTTTTCACATATCAAAATTATAAAATTCATTCATATTTTTGCTTATAGCTATATTTCATTCATTTTCATTGCTAGATTTAATATATAATTGCCCCTTGTGTGATTATACTACATCTTAGATCTTCTTTGGTCATTGGGCAATATGATTGTGTCTTTTCCTTTCCTTTTCTTTTGCTATTACAAATAATGCAGCTATGGAGAATCTCGAAAAAGACTTTTTGTTATTTATTAAGTCCTATGTGTAAGAGCAGAATTGGTAGGTCATAGGATAGGAAATATTCAAATTGACAAGATAATGCCAAACTGTTCCAAAATTTATAAATTTATATTCCCAAAAGGGAGTAAGACAGTGGATAAGAGACATCTCTTTACCAGCCACTCATGGTAAGTCAGGGGAGAATGGATGGACTCTGGCCACCTCTGGCTGGGGGTTCCTACCCAGAAACAACATTCTCAAAGTGAAGCAATAAGAGATTCCCAGGGCAAACCAGGAAGTTGGGAGCTGAGAAAGACCAGCATAGAAGGCAAGTGCTTGGGAATAGGCAGAGGCCGGTGGGCTGGCCCTCCCTTCGATGACTAGAGACAGAAAAGGGCTGTCCTGCAGATTTTTGGTTTTGGAATGAGTTATTTGTGGGAGTTTCCTTGGAAGTGAGTTTATGTGAGTGAGTAATCTGAAACAGCATCAAGTGCTTGGGATTGAATACTGGGTGGGGCAGAACTCCCATTAGCTTGGCTACCAGCAGGGTGCCACCATTGTGGGAAGGCTGCCAATAAGAAACAGTCCTCAGGGTCCTAGTGTGCAACCATCTCTGGTGCACCTCTTAAATTTGGGCAACAATCTCTGGGGTGAGCTAAACAGCCCGTGCACCACCAGGAAGGACACTTTGTTGTCAGGGGATATTATTTGACATGCCTTCTAAGAAATATGGTGAGAGCTTCAAGACTCCAATTAAGTGGGGAATGAATACTAACAAAACAACTAGGCCCTGATTGAGGGCAAACAAGTCAGAAAACTCCTTTGTAACTAGGAAGTGGCTTCTAGCCCCCATAATGTACAGCAAAACTAGCATGTGTGTTCTCTATTCTCTTTAATAACACAGTGCCACTGTGTAGTATACATACACACATGCACTTGCACCCACATACACATACATACATCATAAATACATTCATAATTTTTTTGTTCTTTTCTCAAATTTTTTCCTTAATTTCTTTTTCTTTTTTGCTGTTGTTATTGTTGTTGTTTTCTGTTTTGTTTATTTGTATTTTTAATTTTTTCATATTTACTTTCTTCAATAGCAAGGGCCTCTCCATTTTTATTATGGTTTTCCAGCCCCTTTTATTCTTTCTTTTTTAAAAGAGGAGGTTAAACTCTTACTCTTTGCTAATGATATGATCTTATACTTAGAAAACCCCAGAGACTTAATTGAAGACTCCTGGAAGTCATTAAAAAATACAGTAATATCTCAGGTATAAAATCAATGTCCAAAAATCAGTAGCCTTTGCATACACCAATAACAGCCACATTGAAAAGGTAATCAAAGACACAATTCCCTTTCGTAGTAACTTCAAAGAAAATGAAATACCTAGGAAAATACATAACAGAAGAGGTTAAGGACTTCTACAAAGAGAATTATGAACCACTAAGAAAAGAAATAGCAGACGGCATTAACAAATGGAAGAACATACCATGCCCATGGCTTGGAAGAATCAACATTGTTAAAATGTCTATACCACCCAAAGCAATCTACAGATTCAGTGCCATACCCATTAAAATACCAACATCATACTTTCAAGATTTGGAAAGAATAATTCTTCATTTTTGTATGGAATCAGAAAAAAACTCCATATAGCCAAGGCAATTTTTAGTAAATAAAGCTGTAGACATCATACTATCAGATTTTAGGTTATATTATGTTATGCTATGATCAAAAAATCATGGTATTGGCACAAAAATAGAGACATAGACATAAGAAACTGAATAGAAAATCAAGAGATGAAACCAGTCTCTAGTTGCCATCTGATTGTTGATAAACCAACGAAGGCATACACCGGGAAAAGAATCCCTATTCGATAAATGGTGCTAGAGACAACTGGATAACCACATGTCAAAGACTGAAACTTGACCTATGCCTTTCACCACATATAAAAATTGATTCAAGATGGATAAGAGATTTAAATTTAAGACATGAAATGGTAAAAATCCTAGAAGAAACTGCAGGGAAAACTCTTGAGAATGTCAGCCTGGGGCAAGATTTTATGAAAAAGACTTCAGTGGAATTGCCAATAACAATGAAAATAAACAAATTGGGCTTAATTAAATCCAAAAGCTTCTGTACAGCTATAGATACAATAATGAAAACAAATAGATAATCTTCTGAATGGGAAAAGATATTTGCATATTACAAATATGATAAAGGCTGGATAACTAGGATCAAATGTTTAAAAAAAAAAAGAGCAAACAATCCCATCTATCACTGAGCAAGAAACACGAACAGAACCTTCTCTGAGGAAGACAGATGAATAGCTAACAAACATAAGAAAAAATGCTCATGTCTGTAATCATCAGAGAAATGCAAATTAAAACCACCCTGAGATATCACCTAACCCCATTGTGAACAGCCCACATCACAAAGTCCCATAGTTGCAAGTATTGGCATGGATGTGGAGAGAGGGGAACACTTACACCAGTGGTGGGAATGCAAACTAATATAGCCTCTTTGGATAGAAATATGGAGAGTCTTCAAAGAATTCAAATTAGACCTCCTATTTGATCCTGCAACGTCATTACTAGGTAGATACCCAGAAGAAAAAAAAATCATTTTATCATAGAACATTTGCACTAGATTTTTTATTGCAGCTCAATTTATAATTGACCACATGTGGAAACCACCTAAATGCCCATCAACTCAGGAATGGATTAACAGGTTGTGGTATATGTATGACATGGAGTACTATCCAGCCATAAAAAGATGGTGATTTTACATCTTTTGTATTAACCTGGTTGGAGTTGAAACACTTTCTTCTTAGTAAAGTATCACAGGTATGGAAAAGCAAATATCCAGTGCACTCAATAATCACATAAAGCCCACATAAGAGAAAAATTCAATTCAATTCAAGTTGGGAGGAGGGAGAAGAAGACAGAATTGGTGTGCTGCTACTTCATGCATACTATGTAAGAGTATATGGCACATCCTTTGGATGTGGGACACAGCTACAAGAAGGACTTCACCTAACTAATTGTAACCTAGTTGTTTGTACCCTCACATTACTCTGAAAAAAATAAATAAATTTATACTCCCATTCACAACAGTGAAGAATTCTCATTGTCTTAAATCCCTTTCAACACTAGTTACTAACAAATTTGTAAATTTCAGTCAGTTTGCATTCAATGATTATGGTTTTAATTCATTCCCTAATTATTAATTTCCCTAAATACTAATTAGGTCAAATAATACAACCTTTTTCTCCTGTCAAAGGCCCCTTTCAGGTCTATTGTCCATTTTTCAGTAGGGTTGATTACCATTTTATTATTATTTTTTTTTTAAATAATTTTATTAAATCATAATTGTGTACATTGGTGCAATCATAGGGCAGAATGTGCTTCATTACCATTTTATTATTGATTTTAAGTTATTTCTATATTCTGGATACACAATTTAGGAGTTATATAGTTTACAAATATTTTCTTCTAGCTCGTTGCTTATATTTTCTTTTTTTAAACATTTCTATATTATATATTTCCTAAATCATTTCTTTTTTAAATTAAAAAATTTTGATTATCATACATATATAAAAGTTGTATATATTAGGTGCATGTAATGTTATGATATAGGCATACAATGTGTAATAATCAAATCAGGTTAATTGGGGTATCTATCCATCACCTCAAGCATTTATCATTTCTTTATGGTGATGTTTTCCAAATATATAGACTTTTTAAATTGTATTTTCCAAATATTCTGTGTTTTACTATTTTTTCTATTAATTAAAAAGAGATATTTCTGTCCAAATACAATTTTTGTTTTGTCAGTTTCTCCTTGTATTTCTACGAATATTTTTCTTTATAAATTTTGCAGTAATTATTGAATACATACAAATTTAAAGTGGTTATAAGTTATATTTTTCTTTTAAATGGAAACTTTTAATGTGAGAATATGGGAAAATTTTGTCTATAAAGTCTCTTTTATCTGATTGTACCTTGGGGTCACTAAATATCTCTTCATTAGTATTTGCAGTATTTTTTAATCCTTATATGCTGAACTTTCCTGAATATATAAGTGTTAAAAAATTATTTTTAAAATGCACAGAATTGTATCTTTCTTCAATGCAAAGCTCCAAACTTTATATCAGCAGGATTTAAATACATATGAGGATAAAAAATGTATTCCCATTTTAAAAAAGGAAAAAAACTGCTAAAATTGTTAATACTCAACTCATGTTTAACTTCTGCAATTATAAGAGAAAGAAGATATAATATGTAAGAGCACAAACATTACCAACATATATTGAGTATAATTATTTTTTTGAGACAGAGTCTCACTTTGTCACCCTTGGTAGAGTGCTGTGGTGTCATAGCTCACAGCAACCTCACACTCTTGGGCTCAAGTATTTCTCTTGCTTCAGCTTCCCAAGTAACTGGGACTATAGGCACCTGGCATACATATCATATATATGTATTATATTAATATATTAATATTATAATAATTATAAACATAATAATTATAATTGTTATACCATAATTATGTTTATAATTATATATAATTAGTATAATCAATATAAATATGATTATTGTAAATATTATAATTATATATGACATATCATATATAATAATTTATGTAAATTTTTTTTTAGAGATGGGGTTTTATTCTGAGCTCAAGCAATCCACACTCCTCAGTCTCCCAGAGTGCGAGGATTATAGGCATAAGCCACTGTGCCCAGCCAAAGACAGTTTTTCTTTCTTAAAATGTGTATACATTTTTTGGTACTCTTTGTCTACATTTAGTATATTTACATATTCTGATTAAATGTATTATTTTATAATATACGGTGCTTTACATTAGTTCTCCTTTACTGGAATATGTTTCTTTTTGATATATTCTCACTTCTTTTAAATATTTTTATCATGGCCAAATTTACTATTTGAACTCTTTTTTTTTTTTGAGTCAGAGCCTCAAGCTGTCACCCTGAATAGAGTGCTGTAACATCATAGCTCACAGCAACCTCCAATTCCTGGGCTCAAGAGCGTCTCCTGCCTCCACCTCCCAAGTAGCTGGGACTACAGGCACCCGCCACAACACCCAGCCATTTTTTGGTTGCAGCCTCATTGTTTGGTGGGCCCGGGCTGGATTCAAACCCACCAGCTCAGGTGTACATAGCTGGCACCTTAGCTGTTGAGCCACAGGCGCCGAGCCTTTTTGAACTATTTTTAAAGGATACAATTCATTGGCATTTATTACATTTATAATGCTGTGCTTCTATTAAGTTCCAGGACATTTTCATCATTTTTAGAGGAAACTCCATAGCCATGAAGCATCATTCCCTTCACTCTCCTCCCTAAACTAATTATTGTCTCTAAGGATTTGCTTATTCTGAATATTTCATATAAATGGAATTATATAATATATGGCCTTTTATTGGTTTCTTTTACTGAGTATAACATTTTTAAAGATGTTATAACACATATCAGAAATTTCTTCCTTTTTATGGCAGAATAATATTTATTATATGGATATACAATTTATCTGTCCACTCATTAGTGTATGGGCACTTGGATTGTTTCTACTTTTTGGCTATTGTGAATATGTAGCACTGCTATGAACACTGACATACAAAGCTTACTTTCAATAATGGGGAGTATATACTTACAAGTGAAACTGTTGGGTCGTCTGCTAATTCTGTTTAACTTTTTAAGGAACAAATTGCTTTCCACAGAAGTTGCACTATTTTACATTCCCACCAGCAATGTAGGAGATTTCCAATTTCTTCATATTCTTTCCACACCTGTTATTTTCTTTTTCTAAAATTATAGCTGCTCTAGTAAGTATGAAGTGGTATATATCACTGTGGTTTTTATTGGCATTTCCCTAATGACTAATGATGTTGAGCATCTTTTCATGTGCTTGTTAGCCATTTGCATACCATTTATATTTTTGAAAAACATCTACCCAAGTCCTTTGCCTATTTTTAAAAATTTGAGATATTTGTCTTTTAGTTGTTGAACTCTAAGGGATTTTTTTAAACCTATTTTGGATAGTAAACTCTTACCAGGTATATGATTTCAAGTATTTTCACTCATTTAGGGTTCTCTTTTCACCTGACGAAGACCAATTTATCTTTTTTTTTCTTTTGTTGCTTATGCTTTTAGTATAATGTATAAGAAACTATTGCAAAAATGAATGTCATGAAAGTTTATCCCTTTGTTTCCTTCTTTGGGTTTTATAGTTTTAGCTGTAAATTTAGGTCTTTGATTCAATTTAACTTTGTATATGGCATGGTAGGGGTCCAAATTTATTCACTGGCATGTGAATATCCAGTTCTTCCAGCATCATTTGTGGAAAGCACCAATTGTTGAAAAGATTATTCTTTCCTCTATTAAATGGTCTTGGTTCACTGTCAAAATTCAATGAGCCATAGATGTGTAGTTTTTATTTTAAGACTCCTAATTCTTTTTCATTGAATTATTTATCTTAACATTTTGTCAGTGCTATATAGTTAAATCCTCACTTAACACCATTGATAGGTTTAGAAACTGTGACTTTAAGGGAAACAGTGTATATCAAACCATTTTTTTTTCACAAACGTTATAATGGAATGATGTGATTTGATTACCTGCTGTACATCATTTCACTTAAAGTTGATGTTTCCAAGAACCTATGGGCAGTAAGTGAGGACTTGCTGTACTTGATTACTATAGCTGTGTAGAAGTTTTGCAATTGGGAAGTGTGAGTTCTCCAATTTGTTCTTTTTCAAAATCATTTTGACTATTTGGGATCCCTAGTAATTTTGTCTGCAAAAAATAAAATGAAATTTTGATAATAATTGTAGTGAACATATAGATTACTTTGCGTGATTTTGCCATCTTAACAATATTAATCACAAGATGTCATTCCATTTATTTATAAATAATTTCTTTCAGCAATATTTTTTAGTTTCTAGTGTACAAGGTCTTTTGTTTCTTTGGTTAAGAAAGAAATGATATTTATTCCTAAATATTTTTTGATGCTATTGTAAGTGGAATTACTTTCTTATTTTCCTTTGCAAAGTTTTGTCATTTATATATAGAAACACAACTGATTTTGTGTTAACATAGTATCCTATAACTTTTCAGACTTCATTTATCAGCTCCAAATTGTTTTTCAGTGTATTCTTTTTTGACATTCTGTATATAACAGAACATTATTATTTTCAAACAGGGATAGTTTTACTTATTCCTTTTCATTGTGGATACCTTTTATTTTGTTTTTTTTATTTCTTATTTTATTTGCTTATTTTTTCATTGTGGATACCTTGTATTGTTTTTTTATTTCTTATTTTATTTGCTTATTTTTTATTTTTATTTCTTTGCTTTGTTATTATTGTTGACACAGAGTCCCACCCTAGCACTGAACAGAGTGCAATGGTGTCATAGCTCACTACATCCTCAGACTCGGGCTGTGGGCATCCCACTGCCTCAGTCTTTGGAAGTTACCGGCATTGCAGGCGCTTGCCATGACGCCTGGTTGGGTTTTTCTTTTTGGAAGTCAGGGTTTCACTGTCATTCAGGCAAGTCTCAAACTCCTGAGCTCAAGCAATTTTCCCTCCTCAGCCTTCCACAGTGGGATTATAGGTGTGAGCCACTGCACCTGGCCACTGTGGATATCTTTTACTTTTTTCTTGTTGCCTCACTTATCTGGCTAGCAGTTCTGCTACCAAATGAAATATAAGTAGGAAAAGTGGCTATCTTTATCTGGGTCTTGATCTCAAGGGGACAGTTTTCAGTCTTTTCCCATTGAGTATGATGTTAATTGTGGATTTTGAAAAAGGCCCTTTACCAGGATAAGCAAGTTCCCTTCTTCTAGTTTTCTCTGTTGGTGATGGTGTTTTAAAGCATGATCAGGTGTTCAGTTTTGTCAAATGCTTTTTCTTAAGTGAGATAATTATGTGTTGTTTATTCTATTAATATGTCTATTACCTCATCTGATTTTTATATGTGGAAATATTCTGGCAATTCTAGGATAAATGACACTAGATCATGATTTATAATTCTTTCTACATGCATAATTATGTTGTTTCTGAGCAACAGTTTTATGTCTCCTTTTTGAACTTTGTATTTTTATTTTCATTTTTCCCCTATGTTAAATCACCTCCTTCATATTATTGATGTCATATATTACATATATGTTTATATTTTATATCCATTAACATGTATTATAGTTATTTATATACTTTTAAATTCTATACCATAAGTAATCACCATATACCACCATTACAGTATTACAGTATTCTGTATTTTACCTTTTTTAAGGAGCTCTAACCCCTTTAAAATCAAACATAAAACAAACATCAATTCTGTTATACACTAACATTTTCAAAGTACATTGTTTATACAAAAGAAAGACTAAGAACAAAAATGTGTTACAGAAATCCAAACATACATGAGTAAGAGAGAGTATCTCTTATATAGCTTTGGTACTGAGTGACAGTACTCAGGAGGAGCTAATTACTTCATAATTGCTGGCACTAAACAAGATTGCAGAATTCTTTGCCAGGTACTTTAGGAAATTATGAAGATAAAAGATTCAGTAATAAAGCAAGGCTCTTCTCATCCAAAGGGATATAGGCCAATATCATTCCAATTCATAAAAATAATCTCAGTAGATGTGGTGCTCCATATTCTTGGGACATGGGTGCCTCAGGGTGATCTGCAAGAATTTCAGTATACTATGGTCTCTCAGATTTGTAGAGTAGCTGAGTGCCCAACATTACATTGAAGTATTTGTATATTCCTGCTACAACTTCATTTTTCTGCAACATTTCTTATAGTTTGAATAATCCTCCAGAATGAAATCCACATTCTTCATAGCCGGAAGATAAAAGAGCTGTTTTTCCTTGGTAATTAAGTCACAGTCACCAACAAGCTAAAGTTTTAACCCTTCAGGAATCTTTAACTTTAATTCTGTTCATGAATGTTTCTTCATTTTCAGCAGTAGGATCTACTAAGGCCTTTTTCTTCAGAGGAGGGTAAGGTGTCTCACTGATACTGCCATCATGTCTATTTCCAGGTTTTTCTGTTTGTTCTTTTTTGTTTTCACTTCAACATTTTTCTCTTGCAGACCATATATCTTCTTTCCTGGGGCAGCCCCTCTCATCTCTCCCTCTGCATACTGCTCCTGATTGGCTTTTTGAAGTTCTCAACTGTTTTTGTAGATTGGTGTCCACATATTTGAGTACTCTGCTCTCTTGTACCCATTCATCCCAATTTTTATACCAACAACTATAATGTATAAAGTATTTTACTTGTTTGTCCTTTATGGAAATCTTTACACACATTGCTTCATAAAGAAACAACCCATAAAAGCACAATACTCACTCGCCCTCCTGGAATTTAGATTTCAGGTCCTGCTTTGGCACCATTTATAAGGGATTCTCCATCTCCTCCTTCTCCCACCAGCCACAACTACCACCTCCACCCAACTCTCTATTCTCTAGTCTCTACACTCTACCCCACCCAACTTCTCTTTATTTTATCTTAAATGTAACCTCATCAGACAATGTTAGAGTTTTTGTTTCTAAGGTCTTTTTGTTTCATCTTCAACTCTTTTAGTGATTCTTATAAGGCAAGTATAATGGTGATGATATCCTCAGTTTTTGTTTATCTGGAAAGGTCTTTATTTCTACTTTATTTTTGAAGGGCAGTCATACTGGAGATAGTGTTCTTGGTTGGTAGGTGGTTTTTTTTTTTTTTTTTGGTTTGTTTATTTTTACCACTTTAAATATATCATCTTACTTTCTTCTAGTCTGCAATGTTTCTGCTGAAAAACCTGTTGATAGTTTTATGGCAGTTCCCTGTAGGTCATGAAAACTTTTCTTACTACTGCTTTCAAGATTTTCTTTTTATCAGTGACTTTTGGCAGTTTGATTATAATGTGTCTTGGTATGAACCTATGTTCATATTAGTCAGCATTGTTTAAGCATCTAGAATTTGGATGTCAATTTCCTTCCTCAGATTTAGTAAGTTTTCAGTATTATTTCTTTAGATACACTTTCTGTTCCATTCTTTTTTTTTTTTTTTATTTTTTAGAGACAGAGTCTCAACCCATTTCCCTTGGTACATTTCAATGGCATCACAACTCACAGCATCTGCCAACTCCTGGGCTTAAGTGATTCTTTTGCCTCAACTTCCTGAGGAGCTGGGACTACAGGCACCTGCCACAATGCTGGCCATGTTTTTTTGTTGTTGTTGTTGTTGCAGTTTGGCTGGGGCTGGGTTTGGACCTGTCACCCTTGGTATATGGGGCCAGTGCCCTACCCACTGAGCCACAGGCACCACCCTCTGTTCCATTCTTTATCTCTCTCTTCTTAAGTTCCCATAATGTATAGATTGGCCCATTTGAAGGTGCTCCTATAAGTCCCTTAGGCTTTCTATTCTTTTTTGTTGTAGTTATTCCTCACACTCAGTAATTTTAAATGAGCTGTCTTCAAGTTTGCTGATCCTTTTTTTAGCTTGACCAAGTCTGTTGTTGATACACTATAATAATTTTTCAATTCAATATTTTTTCTCCAGAATTTGTTATAGTTTCAAATTGTTGATATTCTCTTTTGTTGTTTATTCACTGTTTCCCTGATTTTGTGTAGTTTTTTATTTGCCTTGTAATACATTGAGCTTTGTTAAGATGATTACTTCGAATTTTTTTTTTTTTTAAGATTAAAACATAGTACTAAAAATGTTTATGGGCTCGGTACCTGTGGCTCAACGGGCCAAGGCGCCACACCTGAGCTGGCAGGCTCGAATCCAGCCTGGGCCCGCCAAACAACAATGACACCTGCAACTAAAAAATGGCCAGGCGCTGTGGTGGGCGCCTGCGGTCCCAGCTACTTGGGAGGCGGAGGCAGGAGACTCGCTTGAGCCCAGGAGCTGGAGGTTGCCATGAGCTGTGACACCACAGCACTCCATCCAGGGTGACAGCCCGAGGCTCTGTCTCAAAAAATAAATAGATAAATAAATAAAAATAAAAATGTTTATGATTCAATGTGTAGGGGAAAATGCAGGGTATAAATAGAAGTGTATATTATGATTAAATAATGTAAGAAAAATGATGTGTATTAAAAAACAGGAAATGTATAAAAATGCGTTTAGTAGTTAGACTGAGGCACTATGATAAAGGATGGTTAACTTCTTTCTCGTGCAATGCTTTTATAATTTTTCAAAATATGATCCTTAAAAGCAAAAAGGTAGTGTTTGAGGAAGAAACACTATCAAAATGGCCAAGATGAAAACATTTTGCTGCTTAAAAACA
>CAUYON010072761.1:0-21178 GCA_963573935.1 Arctocebus calabarensis | reverse complement strand
ATATAGTGATCAAGGAAATGCCATGAAGGATATCTGTAACAGTATGATCAAAATATTTCTGAATGTATATGAATCGTGCCCTGTGATTGCACCAATGTACATAATTATGATTCAATAAAATTATTAAAAAAAAAATCACATCCAGTAAGTCTCAAAATTCAAATAACACAAATATCACTCTCTTCACTACAATGAAATAAAACCACATTTTAATAATATATCTGAAATAAATAAGTCCTCTCCACTGGTGAATAAGAATGACATTTTGAATCAAAGGGGAAGTACACACAAATTCGGGAAATTTCTGAAAAATTATGGTGAAAATAAAATGTATCAAAGATTATGGGCTATAAAGTGCAGGTAGTAAGTTTCCAGCTCCCTTACATGTACACCATGGCTCAAGAAAACTTGATAAAGGGAGGCTTGTCAACACTTTTTTTCACAGAATGTTCTTTTGTCCATTCTTTTTTAGTTTTAATCCGACCTTTTTTTCAGATATATCAGAAATTATTAAGAATTTCTTCACTGAATACCCTCTTGTTCTCTACAACCCCAAACAAGATTGCTTTGTTTAGTATTCTTAGATGACATAAATGAATTGATTTAAATTCTATTTAACTTAAAAGACTTGAGTAGATATACAAGTGTCTTCGTATAACTTTATTGATAATTTTATTTTGCTTTGTATTTTATTTATTGTCAACTCTCGTTAATTTCCAACTTAACCCAGAATTGGGCCAAATATTGTACATCTTCAATAAATTGAATTGCTAATAACTGGTATTTAATAAATACTTTAAGTCAAAATTTTCTTAAAATATTATTATGTATTTTATTGATCTAACCTTTATTTTCTTTGTCAGGTACATTCCCCAAATAAAGTTTTATTATATCTGATGGTAATTATGATTTTGTCATGTGTATTTTACACAAGCTTCTATGAATTCAATAAATTCAAAATCATACAACTGTGCACATCTTAACACATGTAAACATTTCAGTTCTGAATCAGCATTTCTTAATGAATCATTTTGAAAAAGTTTGAAATATTGGATGGAAGCAACTGTGATATCCTTTTCCCAGAGCCTCTATGTAAAAAATAATCACTAGTAGCAAGCAGACTGCTTTGTCTTTGATGAACACATTGAGATCACTTAAGAGGTTCTCTGTTGTTTCTTTTAATGATAGACTGATGACTATTAATGTGATATACCATCCCTTTTTTGCAGTGGAAGTTGAGGTCAGATCAGGTTGGATTTTCTCAAGTACTTTAATAATTAGATGAATGTTTCTCGTATGTACATGAAAACTACTGGCATAAAATTTAATATGTCAGCATGCCAAAAAATAAATGGTGGCACCATTCCAGAAAGGATTAAATTCATTGAATAGCTGTTAATAAGGTTTTTACTCAAGAGTAATACTTCTTTTTCATTTCCTCTCTCTGTTAGCAACTCCAAAAACAGCTCTCCCGAATGAATTATTGAATCAACCAAGATAAAATAATATAAATGAACAAACAAAATTTTCTATTAAATGATACAATCCTAAAAAGGTTTACAAACTCACTTATTATGTAAAATAAGCTTAGATAACAAAATAACACAAAAACAAGATGAATAATTACTTCCCTATGACAAAAGACTTACGGAGAAATATTAGTTGTACACAAATGTGTCCTTAATGAAGGTACAATTTGATCATGTAGTTTGGACCACAAGCATAAAGAAAGGTAGGGAAAAAGTAGTTTTGTCATGTTTCTAAGTGTAGGAAGCCATTTTTAGGATAAAGGAAGCTCACTTTCTTATTTCATGCAAATTAGTTACATGATTCATAAAGAACAAATTTATATTGAGATACTAGTTTTGATTGTTGGATACTTCCCACAGACAAGTGAGAAAATCATAATAATGTGCTTTTCTCCTTAAAAATTCATGCACTTTGTGTTTTTATACTAATATACAGGGACATCCAGGAAGGGATACAGCCATGCACTATGAAAAAGAAACATATATAGCTGGACACTTTCTGGACTGGTCTTGTGTACTTGGGACCAAAAATACTAAGTATTAAATATTCAGGTAAGAATAGTATCAATAAAATATAAATGTGATATCATTAAGTTAGAGAAATTTATTTTAGAGACTCTGTCTTTGACTTGTCTATTACCAATATAGATAAAAAATATCCTTCACAAAATTCTGTATTCAAATGTCAGTTGTCAAGCTTTTTAAATTATTGACGGAAAACTATGCTAACATTTTACTTATACATTCAACAAATGTTAATTTTTGACCTCAAAGTGATCATTCAGGAATGTGGGTTGGATGATTTTTCTGATCTGCTGTGTTATCTAGGAAACACAGTTTACTGCTTTGACCTTCAGTTTTCTTTTGTTTGTTTGTTTGTTTTTCAACTTAAAAAAAAAATTTATGATGAATAGACATTAATGGGTTAATATGGTTGATAAACAATTCTTACAAATCAAAAATCAGCAACACTGGTCTGAAGGGTGAGTTTGCTGGGAGACAGTCTTTCATCTCAGAAAGCACAGACAGGTTTTGCAAGTGAACCTACATCTCCTGGGCAGATGTTCAGGGATCCAGTCTTCAGAACAGTCATTTCGTCCTTTATATAATTGATTCCAGAAGTATTTGAATCTGATGCTACTTTATAAACTTGACATTGCATTAAACCTACTGGCATCTTCATGGTTATCATACATACACTACTATACGGACAACTAGGCAACAGGTCAATTGTTGAAATGGAGAAAGGATAATTTCCAGTACAACATGAATCACCACTCATAATATGCCTTGGTCATAGTTCCTTGTCTCTCAAGAAACTGTGTTTCAGAGAAAATAAAAATGAGAAACTTAGTTTTCCCCAGGACCTATTTCTCTCTCTGAAATTTTATGCCCTCTCAAAGCATCTTTGGTTCTCTCTGATTATTTGTCCACAGATGCCTATCAGCAGGAATTGCACAAAAAAACCCATGAGATAAAAAAGACAGTTTCTATCCACAAAATCTAGTATCTTAGTTAGCTCACAATATTACTCTGTATTGATTATTTGCTAGAAATGTTACTACAGAGATGTCTCTAATCATGACAGCTATTTGACTGAGAGATATAAATATCCCAATTTACAGACTACAAAACTGAGGCTTCTTCTGCTTCACGACATTCCCAAATATCTCACAGTTATTTATCTACAAGCCTAAAATATTTACCACAAACAAATTTATATCATTGTCACCATAGTGTCTACAGAATGCACTTGACAATATTTGACAATTCCTTGCACTGCACCATACTGTCTGGTCCTTGACGGTTCTGACATTTCCAGGCCAAAGATTTCTTTGACTTCTCTACAAATCTGCTAGGAAGAGTTCAATTTTTCATGGGCAGATTCTCAGGACACCACCATCACCTTCTCCTGGCAGCTCAGTAAGGAAAAATGGATGAAACGGCTCCAGAGAGTAGAGAGGACTGTATGTATAAATGAGGGCATCATTTCCAACATCGAAAAACCGGATTTCTCCCATCTCAACATCCAAGAAAATTCTCACATGCTCAAGTCCAGGACTTGCAGAAATCCTACTTTCTAGGATGCAGTTGGCACAGATTGCTCCTGCCTTCATGCTGATGATCCAGAAGCCATGCTCAGAGGATAAATTGCTTTGCCTACTGTCAACCGACTCCTTGCAGACACCCAGAGACCACTCCTTCGCCTCTCCCATGTCCACCTCCCAGTAATGTCGGCCAGTGGAGAAGCTGGGTGTACCCAGGACACAAGCCAGAAGGGTGAATATCCTAGGATCTTCCAGCATGTCCTGATGGCTCTTTGCATACTGGACACTCCTTAGGTCCTTGGAGAGAAAAAGAAGACAACTGGCAGTGGCTGCATCCGGGCTCATATCTCCCCAGAACCACTGGAGCTCACGGCTCACGTGGATCATGTGCTCTAGGAGGGGCCCAGTGCTGCTTGAGAAGGGTCAGCGTTCTCATCTGCCATTCTTCTATAGGAAGTTTCTCTGTTGATGCTCAGCACATGGGACAGATCAGTTTCGAACCCTCCCTTTCTGATGCTCATCTTCGGATGCAATCAACACAGAAAGTGTGTCCACCAGACAAGGAGATAGGATTGGTGAAGACATCTAGGCAAACTGGGCAGGTCACCTCTGCATACAGACTTTTGGCCGTGGTCCCTGGGGGTCACTCCTTGGCAGGCAACTGAGCTGAAACGATGCTTTATCTACTTTTTTAGGAGTTCTTAGAAATCTTCAATACATAATCTGATCCTCAATATCAGGATGTAGTTGTCTGCAGACTTCCTGATGATGTGTTTGCTGGGACCAAAGTTTCTCCTTATGGGAGCTGCGCACAACAGGATCTTTAACAGGGTCTGGGAGTGAGGTCACACCCCTAATCTGTACTTCTTTGAAAATCACCTTGAGTTGGAGATTTCCAGTGGAGGTCTTGGAGATCCCAAAGCTGCAATTCTTTGTTTCCTGGCCTGGTTGCTTCTCGACCTTCACTTTTCTTATACACCAAATTATTAAAATAATACCTTTCTCTCAGTGATATTCCAACATTTAAACATGATAACACATACAAAGGGCTTTGCAGAATGTCTGGCTCATATTGACTGCAAAATAAACAGAAACATTATTAATGTAACCATCATTAACACTATCATTATTATGGGATAGACATCTGTGTCCCCAAATCACCTTTAGATCTTTTTCTGAAATTGTCTTACATTATATTCAATTGTTCCTTCTAAACTTCTGTAAACCCCAAGCGAGCAGGAGTTGTAACCTGCAATAACAATGATCTGAAAGAGATACAGCCTCCACCAAGCACATAAAGGGACAAACCTGCTTTCTTTTTTTCAGTAGCAAAGCATGGGATACTTAAAGTTTCTGAAATTAGGAGTCATTTACAATAAAGGCCCTGTATTTTCTTCTTACTTGGTGGAAGAAAAATACCTTCAATTAAAAAAATCTTCAAATTATATATTAGAGGGTAGAATGATAAAATATCAAAAATTTTAAAGGGTGCTTAGCAAATATTTGTTAAATGAAGGAATAAATGGAGCAAGTGACCTAAATAGGCTTCAATATGCCTTCCCTGATGCTGCCCTGGACCATAAGTCCACTTTCTAATATAACTCATATACCAGTGACTCATAAAGAGCTTTTCCCTTGGAAGTTCTAAAACACAGGTTCTACTTCATGCTTGTTGGTTTTTTCTGTTTTCATTTTTTTAGCATAGAGATTCGGAATCTTTAGTGACACTAACAGCTAATGAGATTATTAGAGTCTATTGTTTATTCATCAAAACATGCATTGCTTTTGATTTTTTATCACACAAACAAAAGTGCTTGTGTCAGAAAGGTATTATTCATAACACAAGATTAAGTCACAGAAAAAAAATAGCTCCATTAGTATTACAACCTTATTGAATCACTGCATCTTAAAAACTCTAGGTATTTAGAAGCAAATCATGTTGCTGTTCTCTTCTAGTCTCTTGCACAGTTTCCGTGACTACCCCTCTCAATGTCTGCTCCCCGGCAAGCAGATCCCAATGATTCAAATATAAGTGTTGCATTTGAAAGATGGAGAAAACAGTCTCAGTAATAGAGAATGAGATGAGAAAAGGGCAGGAAGCTAACAACCACTGTGATCACCTATAATTTAACCATATGGAGAAATTATGAGAAACAACATAAACACATATTTTAGGTTATTCCTTCATAGGGACACCTGTTTGTCATAGGATTAAGATTGTGCCCAAGGAGTATAATTCCCTGGCAAGAGATGTGACCTTGAAGAGAGAGAGAGTTTTTCCAAATAAAGTCCTCAGACACTAAGATGTGCATTTTGGCGACTGGAAGTCTATGGTGAGCTGCTATGGTAAGGCACAAATATCATGGGTAGAAAACTCATGAATTTATGAAGAAAAAGATGCATTAACTCTGCAGTTGTTATGAAAGTGTCTATAAGAGAGAATTCAATTGACTATTTTTTCCTGTTAAATGTCATCTTACCATTTTATACATGCGACAAAAATAAAGTATAAAAAGTTGGTATCTTTTCATTTTTCTCATTTGTTTTAAGTGAGTATACAAGCAGATGCCCACTTCCATGTTACAGCACTCAGCAAAATTGAAAAAAAATATATATGAAGGCTGGTTTAAAGAGGAAGGAAGTGGGATTCTTGTTAATTTTGAAGTGATTTCAACTCAGTTTTATTTTCATTTTTTAATTAAAGTAGGCAAGAGAGAAAATTTCTGTAAATAAGCAATTTAAAAAGGCAAATTTTATGTCTCTGTAACTTCATAGTTACTGAAAAAGGCTGACATTTCCTTGTGCATTCATACTACACCACAGCAGATGATTTTGTTTTCTATTTATACATTCACATAATACTTAATAATAGCAGATTAGATCTAAAAATGATTATGTGTCTTCCTCTTCTTTGTCATCTTAGAATTTTTAATAAGAATAAGTAGATCTGTTTTATGACCCACAAAAGTGAAGTCATGTAAAAAAATGTGTCTTAAGTCTCCCACAATCTTAGTAGCCACAACAATGACTTGGGTTAATGAAGTATTTGAGTTCATGAATGTTTAATGTGCAGCATTTGACACTCTTCAATTTAATTATTTGACTCATTAAATTTTGGTAGATTAAACTATGGCAAACGTGGGACCAAATGCTTATAGACCCCAAAATATGCATGATACTGAAATAAAAAACAGATCTCAGATGACCAATTCCACAATTAAACACATCTTTCTTATATTTATATGTTAAGATAAACATATAAGAACATTTCAAAACAAATCTGAATGATATACTTAAAAAAAAATAGACCACATCATTTTATGTTATTTAAGCCATCTCATTTATATCCTTATAACTGTATCTATCATGAGTTGGATTGTCCTATTCACTGATCTCCAGATGAAGAGAACCCCACAACAAGACAATACACTCAATCATTGTATAAATAATCTTTTAATTTTAGAATAGTTTTGGATTTACAGAAAAGTTGCAGTTGCATATAGAGAGCTCCTGTTTACCCCATACCTGTTATTAACACTTTACATTACTATGGTACATTTGTCACAAGTAATGAGCAACACTTATTAACTGTATTTATTTGCGGTCCATTAGTTTTCCCCCAATGTTCCTTTTCTGGTCCAGGATCCAATCATTTCTGGTTAGTACATTGCATTTAATCTTCATGTGTCTTTACCCTCCTCTGGCTCAAGGAGCTGGTCAGACTTACCTTGCTTTCAATGACTGAGAGTTTTGAAGAGCACTGCTCATGTAGTTTGTACATGCTTCTCAATTTGGATTGGTCTCATGGCCAGAAACAAAAATGCATGGGTTTGGGGAAGAAGATCGCAGAGGTGAAGTGTCCTTCTCATCGGGGCAGTTCAAGGTCACATACTTCAGCATGATTTAACACACAGATGATGTAACCTGAACACCTCGCTGAAATAGTGTTTGCAGTTTCTCCACTTTTTGTTGTTATTTCCCCTTTTGTTGCTGTATTTTTTTGGAAGTAAAGCACTAGCTCAGCCGACACACAGTGTAGAGTTAAGTTCCACTTCCAGGAAGAATGAGTGCCTCTGACATGTATTTGGAATTCTACTCTTGAAATTGTCTCTTTTTCCGCATATGTTTAATAATTCAATTAATAATTAATTAATTAATTAATCCAATTAATTTATTCATATTAATAGACACGCATGCATATTTATTTTAGACTTTGGATATAAGACAATAGTATGTTGTTTACTTCTTTGTAGCTTTGCTGGTGAGGACTCTTCAGCTTTATTGTTCAGTGCTTTTATCATAGCTTCATTGTTTTATTTTTATTTTGTTTATATTAGTTTGTCCTTAATCATTTCTTAATTATTCAATTTTTTTCCACAAAGTAGGGAAAATGAGCTGGCCAACACAGGGAATCACATCAGGAAGGATTAATGAAACAAACAGCACTCTTTCTTAAGAATCGCCATTAACTTAAATTTAAGCTTTATTTCTGTTTGTGTTAAGCACAGACAGACTCTGATAAACAAAAGTACTGAGACATTTGTATTGATATTTATTTCACTCTGCCTTTGGCATCTACGTCATTTCAAACTAATTCAATTTTATTCACAATGAGCTTGCATTTTAATTGATTTTTAAATATTTAGCATGTACATATGTACTATTTACTATGTATTTTTCAATATATGCACAGTAACTATAAAATTTCAAAAAAACTCAATGGCCCACTAATAAAATATCTGAGATATAGCATTATTTCCCAGGAGAATAAAGCTTTTATTTCAACATAAAATGTGCTAAACTACATCTTGTGACACTAAATCCATTCCAGTATCTATATTAAATATTTAGTTAAATAAATAAAAAGCTTTGGTTAAATAAAAAAGTTAATCAGTACATGTGATTTCCCTTGAAAACCATGCCCACATCCATCCACACTCAGAAAGTAATCATCATTTTTAGTTGGCTGCTGATTTGTTCAATAAAATTTCATACTTTTTATAAGAATCGAAGAAAAAACATGGCTATTTCTCTCACTATTGTAAATAACTTCTTTGTGAAATTGTTATAAGAATATGTTTGCCTCAGAGGGTACTCATAGGTTTGTGGCTGGAATGTGTTAATAAAGAACGCCCTGGAGCCTGGATTCACATCTGGCATATGCAAACACTATGCGCATTGGTTATTGTTTTACTTTTTGAAATATACTGAGAATATTTCTATAAATATACGTAAGTAATATCTAATATCTTTCAATCATTACATTTTACTCCATGCATAAAATGTGTGTCTTTGTGGTTTATTCAAATAAGTGCTTACAGTGGAAGTGTGTCTCAATGTTTTGAACTGTGCTAAACCTTGCTGTCACTGCCTTTCCTGTGAAAGTTACCTTGAACATACAGGTAAGTGAAGGCATGCAGATATGTAGAACTTTAATAAGCATTGTTAAATAATGCTCCAGCACACCTCTATCAATAATATTTTGCAGTCCAGTGTCTATATTAAATGCTTACCCACATTTGATATACCCATTTTTATTGGAAAATAATTTATATTTAATATTATTTATTAGAAAATAATAGCATTTCTTGTTGTAATTTATTTGATTGCCAACAAAGTTAAACATGGTCTCATATATTATTATCAATTAGATTGTCCTATTCAGTACATTGGTAGTATTTACTCTTCAATTCTATTTAGGTATTTGTTGTTTTCTTTCTCCTTTTTTTCTTTTCTGATGCCCCATAAATATTTGGAGTATTTCCCTAACAATCTTGCACTGTTTTTTTAATTTTTTAGATGCTATTTCTTTTTGGAACAAAAGTTTACAGCCTACCAATGTAATAGATCTTTTCCTTTTGCTTTCCATTTCACATAGCAGTTAAGGCGGCATTTGCTAAATGAACTATCACAAAATTCTTTGTTCATATTTTCTTCTAATATTTAAAGTATTTGTGTCTTTTTTTAAAATGTGTGTCTTAGTGTGTCTTCAGTAAGTTTTTAATTTGTCTCATGGTGAATAGTATGCTACAGAATAGCATTTATTATTTGTCAAATAGCCAAGGATCTCAAAACAATAATTTGATTTGCTCTTTCTTTCCAGAAAGTGTGGAAATTGGTGTAGGGAATTCTCACATTGGAGTTTTTCTGAGGCCACTATTTTATTCCACAAGTTTTATAAATTTATTTTGGCAATTTTCTAAATATTTTATGTAAGTTTTAGAGTTGGTTCATCAGGTGCACAAAAATACTACTAATGTCTTAACATTACACTGAAATTTATGTATGAATTAAGGGAGAAATGACAAAATACAATATGAAAATTTCTATATACAAACATGGAATGTTTCTCTCTTCTTTTGAAACTTCTGCTCATTAGTCCAGTTTTGTATTTCCCACTGTAAAAATCTTATACATTCTGAAGAGTCTGTTCCAATTGATTATTAATGTTATTTTAGATAAAAAATTTTTTCTTACTTAATCTTGAATTGGATATTACTGATGCATAACAGACCTGATAATTTTTATGTTAATCATATATCTGAAAACATAGTTAAATCTTTTTATTTTAATTTTTCTCAGTTGATTTTCTAGTATTTCCTAGGTCAGTTATCATACTTTCTAAAACTGAAAGATTTTTCTCTTCTTTTCATATGTGTATATTGTATTTATTATTGTATTTTTTTGTACTAGAAACTAGTGGCCTTTCATTATTATTTAATATTACTACTGAGGACAACCATCTTTCCTATTTTCTCATAATTTGAGTTGTTTCAATATTTCTTCACTAAATATGAGCTTAGCTGAAAGTGGCATTCTCTCTAGAAAAGACACACCAACCAAAGTGTTGAATTTTCACAAATTTGGAGCATCAGTTGAGATGGAAACATGTGCTCTAAAATACTACTTAAATTTGATGACTCATCATTTTATTAATCAGTTATTGCAAAACAAAACTGGGAAACTCACTTGGTTATAATGTATTTTAACATTAATACAGTAAATTACTTATTTTAATAATTTTTTTAAATTTATACATCCATACCAATACATGAGATTAACTCAGGAATGTTGAATTTTTTGTCATCTTTTGGGTGCTTTCTTGGTTTAGGGTAAGCTTGTTTGTTTTCCTTTACTTTTGTACCTATATTTTATATTTGAAATACTAGTATCCCAAAATAAACTTAATACCTTCTTATCCTCGCTTTCATTCTGAAATATTTTATGTAATCCTGTAGTGATCTGTTTCCAATGTTTAGAAACTAGTCAGCTGATAATTATCTCTGTCTAGTATCTGATTTAAGGATAAACTTATAACTTTCTTTCTTCTTATATTGTTATGTACCCTTCATTTTGGAAGGGCAGATATTTAGAATCTCTATAAACATCAAATATTATGTACAGTGTCTAAAATACTATCTTAGATTCAACATTTGAATAGTAATATCTTGTTTTCTCCTGCCTACACCTCTCAATATTAACCCCAGTGTATATATTTTCAAACCTGAATTCAGCCAGAATTGGGTAGGTGTAGGAAAGAAGTAAAAAAGAGAGAAGAGAGAAAAAATTTAACTTGGTGGAAGTAGAATTTTTAACATTGCTAAAACATTACAATTGGTTAATATGTGAAAAGTTCCAAATAATCTATGGGGTCTGTGCACACATTTATCTCATGTGGGGGCACAATAGAGTGAGCCAGTAAAGTCAGTTTCAAGGCATAGTAGATTGGAATAAATAAGGTTGCCTTCTAGTCACTCCCAACAGAATCCAGCTTGCCCCATAAGCCAGTGCCTTTAGCTTATAGTAGTATTAAGATCTGCAAGGTACAACTCCTACCTCATTGAAGAAAACCTTTATACACTAGCATGACTCACATTTTATCTCGTTATTGTGTATCCTCTGCCTATTTGAGAATACTATCATTGCTTTACCATCACATCATTATTAAAGCATTTTTTCTCAAACAAAAGAAACCTCCATAAATTAATTCTAACCTTCTCTAATAAAAGTTACTTTTTATTAAGACTTGAAATCTATAAATACTTATTCTGCTCACTCTGAGCTCAATTCTATCATTAAATTTCTTAGAAAATACAATGCTTCAATAGTTATATTTCTGGTGTTTAAGACTACAACCTACCATCTAGTATTGAGTAATAGATAATAATATTTGACATATGTATTTCACAAACATGCACACACATGCATGAACAGAAGACAATATTCCGTGTTAACTTTTTCAGGTCCAATATGCTCCTTGTCCTTAGTAATTTAAGTTGGGATAAAGCTGTCCAGGGTCTTTATAATCCTCCCTAACTTAACCAGTCTGGATGCTCAGAATACCCCAGAGTGCTATTGAGATTTTATTATCTATTCTTTTCTGAAGAATAAATGGTGTAGATCTCCTTTCTGCTTACTCTCTTAGTTTTATAGCTGTAAAAGTAATAAATATAGCTAGCCCTCCCAACAAAGAAACCATTTTGCACAGAGGCATTGAGATATGATTATGAACAAAAGTGATGGAAATGTAAAGCATCATTCATTTTCCCTCTTTTAGAATCCCAGCACCTCTTTGCCAGAGAGAACATGAGCCAATCAGGGCAACTCAGTAACTTAGTGAGAAACATTTGTGCATTATTTCCTGTGGCTCTATTGCATTCCTACTACCAGGAACAACAAAATAATGTGCTACAATTTATTTTAATTTTATGTTTTCATAATGATTCTTCAGTCTTTATACAATAATGAACATCTGTATGAGCCTAAGGTAAAGGTGCAGGGTGACTGATTCAGCATTTCAATATGCTTGTCAGAGTGCAGTGTTATGGGAGAATGATGAGTAGAGGCATCCTCAGTTTCTTATAGCCCTATTGCCAGGTTTTGACTATGTTGTTGATGAAATTCTGATGCGAGTGATAATCTGTTAAGAAACTTTTGGTATCAAGTAAGAAACCCAGTACAGATCCAAATTCTGAGGTATAGTAATTCTACAGGAAGATTTGAGAACTTGCAACAACACAATGCTGACTCCACTCCCCACCACTCCTGTCATACAGGAAGAATGAATTTTCCTGAATTCACAGAATAACACTTTATCTACTATCCAGCTCACAGGACAGCATGAGGAATGTTAATAGGAATTTTTAAAAACTTGAACTGATTCTCAATTGTCTTGAGTTGGACATGGCTCTGAATGGAAGCAAGCAGGTGACCCCAGGAAGTCAGCAGCAGCGCTGCAGAGAGTTCCGGAAAAACGTGGTTTCCATTTGGGTTTTGCATGATAAAGAAAAGTGTGAATTTCTAACATGATGTTAATTTGTAAAAAGTAAAAATAAGATAATTTATTTGGGGGCCGAATTTGGAAGATTTCTTCTTCACCTAAAACAATTCAAACAAAAATGTCCAAAAAAAAATGTTCTCAATGGCCAGAAGATGAAATCCGTAGAAAGGCAATATTATAACACAAGATCTGTCCCTGTAGTAATATTTTTACTAAGGTTTCTATATCCTCCCATATATACTATGTGATAAATTATATGTTGTGTTAATGCTAACATCATAAACTTGCTCATTGTAAATGAAGTCTAATGATACATAAATGGACAAATTACTGCCTGTGAAGTGCTTAAACTGTATTTTTTAAAATCACACAATCTAATGCTTTTCCTAGCATAAAATGATTTTGGAGAATTAATTAAAATATAGCTAGAATATAACATTTCATGTAAAGATAATCCAATATCGTAAATCAGGGTAACCCACATGTTTTTCTTTCTGTTTGCTACACATCCATTCTTAATAGACAGAATGAAGCAAGTATAAACAATGTTATCCCAATACAATAAGAAATAGGTTTAAAACTTGACTTTTTTGTTGATTGTTTGGTTGGTTGATTGGCTGGTTTTTATTTTGCTAGGCAACTTAAAGGCAATGTTATTTGAAAGGATGTGCAATCTTTGCAAATGGAATGATAATTCAGCTTCTAAAAGCTCTTCATCAGACCTATAGACTCAGGGGACATAGATTTATGAATAGAGTCCAAGTTCACTGAATGCTAATCTCAGCCCTGCTGGCAATTTATGAGGTGGAACTGGGCAAACTGCCTAACATCTCAGTTTTCTCATCTACTAAAAGGAAACAAGAAAAATACTTCTTTTGAAGAAACTGGGTGTGGCTCAACTAATCAAATGTCTTAAAGCATTAGATAAACACATTTCCATTAATCACATGCGTGACATTCACGTGACACATTCTGGTTCAGATTCAGGTGTGTTCTCGTAAACTTTTCTAAAGCTTGCCCTTAACAAGTGAATTAATTTTTTGTACATTCAGGATTTATCAAAAATGTACACTTAGTAAGAGCTTAAAAAAGCAGCTACATGCCTGTCCCTTGGAGATACATCCACACACATATCTATGCTTATTTGTTGAATGCCAAAGTGAGAGCAGTTATTGACTCAGGAGGATTAAACTTTAGTGCAGAATGCCAAGTAATTAGAGGAGTGACATTAGACCACCATGTACATCCTGTGTAACTGTGAATGACAATCAACTGAAACAAGGGCAAATGAATAAAAACCAGCAGTTCACAGAAAAGCATAGTACCTGCAAAACTTAACACACAAACAGCAGCCCAGCACTGCATTCCAGCAGAATTTTGAAGCAATTATTGCCTGCTTTTCCTACCAGCCGTCAGTATTAATATAATACAACAATTCTTGAGCCAAGTCAATAAACTCACAGTAAATGTTTTCCCTTATGTGCCCGTTCAGGGTGGAAAATTACAGGAACAGCTCTACTTATCAGAGTAGGATAAACATGGCCCATGACAGAGAACGTGCCAGCATTTAGTGGAGACTTACAATACTGACACTAACTTCATTCAGGTAACAGCCATACTTTCCAATGCATTGTTGAGGAGCTAGGATTTTCACCTATCATTACTTTCAATTAATGTTTAAAATAGCCAAGCCTTTACATTTAACTTTTAAAAACAAAGAAATCTTGAAACACTCTGAAATCTAGAAGATAATTTGCTTAGGTTCTTTAACTTTCTTTTGCTTCATATTTAAAAGAGAAATTTCTACATATTTATAATATTAAATTTGATTTTTTTAAAGTTTTTAAGGACATGGCAGTGTATTTTCCCTACTTTAAAAATGGTTTTCTAGCAGTAAAATAGTCTCAGCTGCAATTTGGGAACCAGATTAATGATTTCAGGAATGTACAGGAAAAGTTGAATGAACGTTCCCACTTAGTATGATGTTTAATTTCAAAATCAATAAAAAGTCCAATAAACTAAAAATGTATTATGTATAAAGTAATTAATACAATTTTTATTTAAAATATAACGTAATTCATATTCCAAAAAGATTTGTGATGTCAGACTGTACTATGTAAAATAATGTTGACCAAATGTACTGGTTTTTAAAGCATGTGCAAATGCTACCATTTAATCTTCAAGCAGTACATGAGAAATTAGTAATTTATTGTGTGAATTATTTTATATGACACAGTTCATCATTGGTGCCTCATAAACTGCTCCAAAACATGGTGGCTTAAACAAAAAGGATATGTTATTGTCCATGAGGGCAGAAGCCTCTTGGTGGTTCTGCTCATCTGTGTTGGGTGAGACTGATCGCAGTGGGAGCTGCTCACTCATCTGCAATCAGCCAGCAGTCAGTTGTGGTCTGGCTGGTGTACATTGGCCTCACATGGGTGATTTACTGGGTTTGGTCCATGTATCTCTCCTCCTCCAGTGGGCTTGGCCAGATTAGTCTCACATAAAGGCAGAGGTCCAAAAAAAATGAGCAAAAGCACTATGCCTCTAGGCTTAATCACAGACTTGGCAACCCGCTGTTTCCCCAATATTCTGTGGGCCAAAGTAAATCACAGGTTTGTTCCTAGGGAGAGTGAAAAAATAAGCTACTTTTTGACGGAAGAAGCTGTGAAGTCTCACTGCAAACAATATATATAAGGGAATGAGGAGGAATTGGGGCCACCTTTATAATCAATTGATAATAATGTCTAAATTTCAAATAAGGATACTTAGAGAAATTTATAACTTTAAAACATATTATGATTTAAAATCTAGAAATATTTCTGCCTCTCCGTGTCTATAGGATTGCTTAGTACATGTCCAAAAAAAAGAAAAAAACTTACAACAAAATTGAGTTTCAATTGCCAAACTTGAGTAAAATAATATCCTACATTAAATTATTGTTAGTACTTCACTGTGAGATGAGATTTTTTTTTCAATCTCTATTAGAATAGTTACCATTTAAATTACAAAGAAAGAGTGGAAAGTTTGTACAACACAAGGATTTCAGTACAAACAAGCCCAGCATCTGAAGTCTCCTACTGCTAGAATACAATTATTATAATTTTTACTTCATTAATCTGCAAACCTAATTATTTTCACAAAACATCCCAGCAGTTTCAACTTACTTGTTGCAAATATTTATATCTTAAAGTAATTAGTTGTTTTTCCTTGCAACCTCATTACTTTCATAAAGCATACATTAATTGAAAAATATGTGAAATAAATTAATTTGAATTGGCTGTGATCAAGTAAAACAAATTGTATCTTAGAGTAAACCTGGCTTTTTACAAGTCAAAATCCACAGGATATAATAGTGGGGTCTACTTCTTCAGGGGAAATTAAACATTGGTGTGGAAATCTCAGGTGTATTTGAACAAAATGCCTGTGTAAACACCTGAAGAGCATCAGAGTAACTGTATGATCTAGACCTTCATTTTCCAGGAATCTGGCATTAGCACCAATTTTCCAGAAGCAATAAAGTGTATTGCCACAAAATAAATCAGTTACCTGTTGTTTCATGACAAAGCCTCCCAATATTTAGTGGCTTAGAACAGTTATTTTATTTTTATTTTTTTTTGCAGTTTTGGGCCGGGGCTGGGTTTGAACCCACTACCTCTAGTATATGGGGCCAGCACTCTACTCCTTTGAGCCACAGATGCTGCCCACTATTTTTTGTTTGTTTTATTTTTAAAATTTTTGTCAAAATTTTTATTTCAAAATATTAAGAAAGTATAAATGTAGTAGGGACTTGTGGCATGCCCATCTCCCAAATGGTGTTCATTGTACATCAGTAAGTTCCCAATTATTAGAGAGTACAACATATGGTATTTGTTTCTCCATTCCTGAGATACTTCACTTAAAGTAATAGGGTCTAGTTCCATACAAATTGCTACAAAAACATCAGTTCATTTTTATGGCTGAGAAGTATTTCATGATGTGTGTGTATAGAGAAGATGCCAACAAATGGATAAACATTTTGAGAAAGGAAAAAATATATATTAAAATTGTAATACTCAAAATACATTAGACTTCTACAATTACAGGATATAATATATGTGATAACAAAACTTATTCGTGTATATTATAGACACACACACACATGCAACATACACACACTTCACATTTTCTTAACCCGCTCATGAATTGATGAGAACTTAGGCTAATTCTACATGTTTGTGATGGTGAATTGTCCTGCAATGAACATTTGAATGCAGATAATTCTTGATAAATTACCTATTTTCCTTTGAGTCAATATCCAGTAATGGGATTGCTGGATCAAATAGTCAAGGATATTTTTGCTGGATATAATATTCCAGTGTGGAAGTTTTCATCCTTCAGCACTTTGAATATGTCATGCCATTCTCTTTTGGCTGGTAATTTTTCTACTGAGGAGTTTACTGCCAGATGTATCAGAACTCCTTTATATGTTTTTTTTTCCTTTCTTCCCTCTGAATCTTTCCAAAAATGAAGGAGAAATAAAGACTTTCTCAGATAAACAAAAGCTGAAGTATTTCATCACCCCCAGACATGCTCTACAAGAAGTATAAGAAGTACCAAAAGGAATCGTGCAATCTGAAAGAAAAGGATATTAATATAAACAATTTAAAAAAGGTATGAATAACTTATACTGTAAAGATACAAATACAGAGTAGTCTATTGTTGTAATTGTGATGCATAAGCCACTTATGTCTTAAATGGGAAGAATAAAAGACAGCCTATGAAAAATAACTACAACAAATTGTTGAAAGATAAATAGTATATAAAGATACAGATGGAAAAGAAAAAAATGTTAAAAGGCAGAAAGGAGGATGGAGTTAAAGTGTAGAATTTCTGTTAGATTTCTTGTTGCTTATTATTATTTTTTGTTTGTTCAAAGCAAAGTTGTCATATATTTAATTTAATTGTTGATAAAACGTGTTTTTCAAACCTCATGGTAACCTCAAATCAAAAAAACAGCACTATATAAAGAAAAAATAAAAAGCAAGAAATTAAAATGGAATACCAGGGAATATCACTTTAATAAAGGAAAATAGGAAGGAAGCCAGAAGCACAAACACTAGGAATCAAATAATAACATGACATTACTAAGCTTTACCTATAAATAATAACATTGACTATGAATGGACTAAACCCTCCAATTATAAGACATTGACAGCTGAATGGATAAAGAAACAAGAACCAATCACATGTTGTCTGTAAGAGACAAAAAGACATACTTTGTGTATAAAGTTACACATAGTCTGAAATTAAAGAGATTAAAAAAGAATATTCTATGCACATGGAAATAAATCAAAAGTTGGGATAGCTATACTTATGTCAGATATAATAAATTTGAAAACAAAAAACTATAAAAAGAGACAAAAAGAATCATTATATCATAATAAAAGGGACAATTCAGCAAGAGGAAGTAGCAATTCTAATACATATGCACCCAAAGTGGAGCACCCAGATATGTATGGTAAATATTATCAAAGTTAAAGAGAGAGACAGGCCCCAATACAATAATTACTGGAGACATCATACTCCACTCTCAGCACTGGACAGATTATCCAGACACCAAATTAACAAAGAATCATTAGACTTAATCTATAACATAGATCAAACAGATGTAGTCAATATTTATAGAACATTAATCTAAGAGCTGCAGAGTACACGTTCTTCATATCAGAGTATGAATCAATCTCAAAGGCAGAGTATATATTAGGCCACAAAACAAGTCTTAAAAAAAATTCAAACAAAAAAATGGAGATTGTACCAAGTATTTCCTTTGATCACAATGGAATACTACTAGAAATAAATAACAGAAACATTAGAAATTATATGGAGACATGAAAATTAAGCAATATAGTACTGAATGACCAGTGGGTAAAATAAGAGATTAAGGAGGAAATTAAAAATTTTCTCAACACAAATGAAAAGGAAACATAACCAAAGCAGTAACAAGAGAAAAGCTTATACTAATAAATGTCTACATTCAAAAAGTAGAAAACTTAAAAAAAAATGAATAAAGTATCTCAAAGAAATAGAAAAATAAGATCAAATCAAACCCAGGATTAATAGAAGAAAAGAATAAAAATTACTAGAGAAATAAATGAAATTGAAACAAAAATACAAAAGATTAATGAAACAAAAAGTTGGTTTTGTGAAAAGATAAAAAAAAGTGCAATTTTGAGCAGACTAAGAATAAAAGAAAGAAGAGCCAAATAAATAAAATCAAAGATGATAAAGGACATTACAACCACCCCTGTAGTAATACAAAGGACCTTTATAGACTACCAGTATGAGCAGTTACATGCCAATAATTATTTAGCTCCCACATACAGGCAAGAACAGATGAGATTTGTGCTTCTATACTTGGCTTATTTCACTTAATATAATGTTCTCCAGTTCTAGCCATGCAATAATCCAGATGGCAATTTATCTGTAGCACCAAAGGAAATGGAAAACCTAGAAGAAATATATAAAGTCCACAATTGAGATTGAACCAAGAAGAAATATAAAACCTGAATGAACCAATAGCAAGTTAAAAGATAAAAGCAGCAATAAAAACACTACCATCAGAAACTTCCCAAGATAGGATGATTTCACCTCTAAAGTCTACCAAATATTCAAAGAATAATTAATATCAACACAACTTAAATTGCTTTAAAAAATTGAGGAACAAGGGATACTTCCAAACTCATTTCACTAGGTATGTGTAATCCTGACACCAAAACCAGGCAAGGAACAACAACAGCAACAACAAAAACTAAAGCCCAATATCTCTGATGAACATAGATGAAAAGTCCTCTACAAAGGGCTAGCAAACAGAACTCAATGACTCATTCAAAACATTATTGATCATCAAGTGGAACTTATCTCAGTGATGGAAGGAAGACACGGCATGCACAAGTCAACCAGTGTGATACATCATATGAACAGAACAAAAGATTCAAAACATATGACCGGCTCGGCGCCTGTGGCTCAACGGGCTAAGGTGCCAGCCACGTACACCTGAGCTGGCAGGTTCGAATCCAGCCCGGGCCTGCCAAACAACAATGACGGCTGCAACCAAAAAATGGCCGGGCGTTGTGGCGGGTGCCTGTAGTCCTAGCTACTTGGGAGGCGGAGGCAAGAGACTGGCTTGAGCCCAGGAATTAGAGGTTGCTGTGAGCTACAATGTCACGGCACTCTAACCAGGGTGACAGCTTGAGGCCCCGCCTCAAAAAAAAAAAAAATGACCATTTCAACTGATGCTGAAACATCCAATATTCCTTCTTTTCAAAACCCTGTCAAAACACCAGGCATAGTAGGAACGTACTCCAACATATCTGATGGATCCATACCAAATATTGCACTGAACAGAGAAAACTGAAGGCCTACCCTCTAAGATCTAGAACAAGACAAGAATACCCACTTTCACCACTTTTATTCAACAGAGTATCAAAAGTTCTAGTTAGAATAATCAGACAACATAAGTAATAAGAGATATCTATGTTACAAAAGAAGAGTCAAATTATACATGTTGGCACATAATACCTTCATATTTAGAGAGAAACCTAAAGATTACACACACACACTATTAGAACTAGTAAAATAAAAGTGATAAAGTTGTAGGGTTCAAAATCAAAAGTCTGTAGCATTTCTGTGTGCCATTACTAAACAGTCTGAAAAAGAAACCAAGAATGTAATACCATTTACAATAGCTACAAGTAAAATAAAGTATCCAAAAATAAATTTCACCAAAGAAGTAAAAGAATTCTTTAGAACATTTATGGAAGAAATTGAAGACAACACACAAAACAGTGGAAAGACATTCCATGGATTACAAAAATCAATATTGTTAAAATGTCCATATTATCCATATTATCCAAATGTAATCTCCATCAAAATGTCAATGATATTCTTTACAGCCCTAGGGGAAAAAAAGCATCTAAAATTTAGAAAAGCCAAAATTATCCTATGTGTAAGGGGGGGCACTCACCGGCACAAAACTTACAGAACACCAAGGCTTGTATGAAAGGTCTTTATTGGCGGGGAAGGAGGAGGGAACAGAAAGAGAGAGAAAAAAACGGAGGAAGAGAGGAGAGGAGAAGAGACCCACACGGGGATGGGAGAAGAGGGAGAGAGAGAGTAGAAGACAAGGGCATCTGATATAGTCTCGGTTAGGGGAGGTGTCGGGATGGTAGAACAGCCAATAAGGTGTTACTGCTCTGGTGCACAGAGTAGTAGGGGGCGGGCCATAAGTTTGAGCTTTTCACTGGATAATCGGGATATACAAAGTTGTGCAATTATCTAAC
>CAUYON010072754.1:0-26760 GCA_963573935.1 Arctocebus calabarensis | reverse complement strand
TCCCATTTAATAACTAAGGCAATTGATTATGACGATATCCAGTTACAAATTGTCCTCTACTTGGGGCACCGAGTGGGAGAAGGGCTTCTTTTCATTTTCCTAAATAGTAAGCGTAGAAAGACTATTAAGATGTAGAGTAAGATAGAAAGATTTGCAGAACGCTACACTTTTTTTTTTTTGCCTCCCCATTTTGCAACATGAGAATGGTCTTTGGAAAAGCAAAGCCCTAAGTCTATGGTATAATTGTTTTCTAGTGACAATTACTAGGTTTACCTTATTCTTAAGTAAAGGAGGTTTTGGATGCAGTTAATGTCCAGCAAGTCCCTGCATCTTGTCAGCATGGATTTTCTAAATGTCACCCTCACCAAGTAGCAGATCTTTGGACCTACATGACACTCTTTTAGAAGATCTAGAGGGGCATGTGGAGATACAGAGGTGTTGTTTTATTTAGCTGTTTTTCTTTGGTAATGGAAAGAAACCCAATTCCAAGTGGCTCAAACAAAAAAGGGACTTGGTTGGCTCTTGTAGCACAAAGGCCATGGATTTAAGCAATGTTGCTGTGAAGAATTCCGTTCCTTTCTCTTTCTCCATCTCTAATTTTACCAGCGTATTTTGGTTCTTTCATTCATGATGGCCTTGTTCTCAGCATGTTTTCCTTTTCTTTTCCTTCATGACATCCATCAATAGTTCTAAGCTTTACCTCTTGGCATAGGTTTTTTTTTTTTTCTTTTTAAGCAAAACCCTAGCATTGAGTTTAAATGAATAGTCCTAGAGTAAGTGACCATTTTCAGTTGTAGGAGGAATCTGAGAGTAATTCCCCGAAGTAAAATCAAGATGCTCTATCAGAAAATGGAAAAGGATGCCCAGATGGCAGCAACAATTCACACACACTGCTGTGGGGAAGGGGCTCACTAGCCCAGGTAAGAGGCTTCAGTTTGAGAATGCATGAAGTCAGACAATTAAGTTCGTGATTCTCCTAGAAAAAGTGCTGCATGCCTCCTTGCTGGGTGTCACTACAGTTCCCTTGGGAGCCAGCACCTAGTCCACTCTACAAAGCACTTTTTCTAGGATGGATCCATGAACTTGATTGTTGGACTTTGTACCTGCCTGTCTGGAAATGAACCCAAGTTTCGGTGAGTGGACTCTCGTGACTGAGCTCAGGGAGAGTGGCATGTGTATCAACTGAGTAGCAGTTCAGCATTTGACAGTGAGGACATTCAGACAACCTCAGCTGCTGACATTAACAGAACAATGCCTTGTCTCCCATTGGCCGACCCCCAGGGGGAGCCAATCATGGGAAATCTGCTAACTGAGGATAACTGGGACCAAGAGGAGAGAGTGTCATGGTCCACAGCAGGGTCTGCCACAGTCCAGCGAGCTGGGCTTCCCGGGGCCTCGAAAGGCGTAGGGAGAGTTTCTGAGATTTTAGTCCTCTGGGCTTCTCTTTTGGCCAGAATTTCTCAAAATATGGCCCCAACCAGCTCCATTAAACTCACCCGGGAACTTGATAAAATGCAGATTTCTGGTCTTTCCCCGGACTTCTAAATTGGAACTGATGAAATGAGTCTGTATTTTCAACAAACTCTCCTGGTTTTCCCTCTGTAGCATGAGAGGTGTTCCTGTAAGCTAATCAAATCTCTTTGCTTATGAGTTTTTATTCTAACAGGATATGAGTAATTTAATTTCTGCTTAAATTATGAAATATTTTGCTTTTAAATACCTCTCACGGCTCTCAATGTAGGATATTTTTAGATTAGTTTTAACTATAAAATTCTGATTAGGAATTAATATAAATATAGAGATATAAATATAGAAAATTTGGAAAGAATGGGAATAGGTAAGGCATTGATCAAAGTCAGCAACAAATTCATAATGATTTGCTTTATCTTTTGTGCATGTGGATCCATACCCACTCCTCCCCTCGGGTCAGGCGTACTGTATATGTCCTACAACTTGATTTGGGCTTTATTTGCTCCAGTTTAACTGGAGAGCATCTCCCCATATCATTAGTCTTCACTTACATGATATTAATGGTCATCTCATTTCCTCTCATCTACATAATTTTACCCAGACAGATCATTAATCATACATATTACATGTAGTTATTTTTATAAGTATGGAGAAGAATGATATGTTACATTGTTTTAAAATTGAATGGCTAGAGTCATAAAATTATTTTACTAACAAAAACTTTTTCCAGGTGGTTGATGGTTAATTATCATGGTATCGGTTAAGTGCATTTAACCTCTGGTTACTGAAGTAGTTTGTCAGTTTAAGTGATAAAATTAATTTCTACACTATTCTAACAAATGTACTTTTCTATAGCAGATGTACTTGGCCTCAAGGTTATAGGTCCATAGTCCTTGGGAGATGACTATTAAATCAATTTCTGAATATTACATAAAAATTGTCCCTGTTTAGAAAACAGATTTGAGCAGAACCTCAACTTTGAGCTTATAAGGTATAGAAAAAATAAGTGTTTAAGAGGAAATTTATGGCTATATAAAAATTATGTGGACACACATGGTCTACAGCTCTGCTGGACTCAGTTTATCTACTAGTGCAGGTCAGCATCGTCCTCCCTGCAACCTGGGCCTCAGATTCACAGCCAGAACTGCCTGAGTGACGGCTCATATTCCTTCCATAGGTAGAAAGCCCAGGCTGTTGTCACATCTGCTCACATACATTTTGGGGTGCCTGCAAAGGGGACCCTCCGACACTTCTGCACCCATGCCTACCTGCACTGCAGAGGCTCTGCCTTTCCAGGCCCTGCCCAGAGGGGCCGGGGAACATAATCCAGAGTACAGGGGACATACTGCATTATGGAATGGACTTTGACCAAAGAAAGAGAGAAGAGGAAGAGCCAGAGCTTAAATTGTTTGCTTTTCTTCTCTCATCTGCAGATTATTCTTAGATGTAAGGGTTTATACAGTCTAAGTGGAGATAGCCTTGTAGACTGATCAACCAGCTTTGGCCGTGGGGAGGCTGTGCTCTCCCCAGTTGCACCCACCCCCGCTACACATTTGCTTTTCTTCCTTGCCTGACTCAGTCTTGCTTCCCTGGGATTCCATCCACTACCAGGCTCCATCAGGAGAGATTGGCATGGATCCTTTTACCTCTCACCTTTTGATGGTAATGGATAAACTAGTGGTTTACCCTCTCCGAAACACTTGTGTCAATAACGTCTTCTCTAGTTTTTCATTAAATATCGCGAAATTCTAAAAACCTTCAACTGTAGAATTCCGAGGCTTTTAAACTATTTGAGACACATAACTTTTTTTTTTTTCCTCACTAGTAAGGTTCTAAAGACAGCCTTAATTTTCTTTTCTATTAAATTGTTGTAGGCCTCCACACTGCCCCAAATATCACTAGCAATAACATTTTTCCAGGTATAGGGTGAAATCTCCAAATTAGAAAAGGTAATTCTGGAAGGCCGATTCACCACTTTGGATTCCCCATTCTTGCCTCTGGAGGTCTCAAAATACCTTTTGGCTATGGGCCACTCTGAGTATCAGACACTGTCACCTGCTGCTCCCCTCCGTATGACAGTGGATGCCAATCTCATTTCCTCATCGGTTACCCTCAGGTAAAGGTCAGAGGTAACAAAGAGCGTCTGGGTGGTGATGCCTGTCACAGCTGTTTATGGGCATCACAAGGATACGAGTAAGAGAAAATTTTATTTCAACTGCGCTGAATAAGTACCTGTGGATTTACTGAAAGTTTAATGTATGAATATGCTCCACTTTTCTTATGCATGTATTTATTTGTGGGCAAATTCTAGGGAGGCAGCTTAAATAAATGTTTTGCGTTGCACCCAGGTGCCTTTCATTTTCACCATGTCACTGCTGAATTGTGCAGAGAAGCAGTCTGCCTAGGGCCACTGCCTTAACAGGTCACAGATCTGCTCCTTTTTCCCTGTTCCCTTTTGCTGTCATCGTTGCACCCGGATTTAAACTCCTAACTGGCTTCCCTGCCAGTCTCTCCAGTTCCCAATCTCTGCGGCATATGTCACCACAACTGTCCTTTAAATGGGAAGCTGGCCACGCACGCTTCTCTTTCAGGCTTCCGAATCCACCCCGCCTGGCCTCAGTCCTGACCCTCAGGAGTGGATCCGGGGTCTTCCCTGGGCTCCGTGAGCTGCTCTCCAGCCTTCTGTCTGCTCCACTCGCATGGCTTTGATGTTTCAGCTCTGCATGTTTGCTTAACATTTCTCCAGGCAGCGATGCCTTTACCTGGGCACGTATCTTTATTTTCCTCTGTTCTTTTAACACCCATCATTCCTTCGAGGGCTGGTCCAGGCATCTCCTCTGAGAAAGCATCCTTTCTTACAGAGGCCAGTTAGGCATCAGGCAGGGTCTCCCCCAGCAAACCCAGAGAGCTGCCCACCAACCAGGGGCTGGCTCTTGTCCCTGTGGGTCCAGAAACACATACTGTGCCAGTGCCCGCAGTGGCTGCCAGTGTCTCCATGATTGGCATGGGCTAAGGAAACTCTCGGAGACTGAGTTTGGAGCCCAAGTGGTATTTTATCAATTTTACTTCTGAGTTAGTTATAATTAAGGGGAAGTGTGATGTTATAAATATGTGACACTGAAAAGCAGACCTGGGTTCACGCTTACCAGCATGTGAAGTTGGGCAGTTACCAATTTTTTCTGAACTTCACTGTAGTTACATGTAGAAGTGTGGAAATTATATTTTTTTCTTACTGAGGAGCGTGGGGAATTAATGCCCTTTAAAAAGATTTCATGCATTCACTCACTACTTCACAATTTTCAACATATTTGTGAACACCCTGTCCTAAATAGCATGCTTTAAATTGACAACTTTTTTTAAACATTGGCTTCATACAATGTAATGATTTTTGTGAAATTTGTGCTAGCCACGTACACATGTGTTTGTATGATACATATTACATAAGCAAACATAATTACTGTAGTTGCAAAGAGCAGAATCCACCGTAGGTCATTTAAGCAGGAAGGTTTTTTATTGAAGGATGTTAGATAACACCTAGAATTTCTGGGAGGTCCAGAGAATCAATCTTGGGTGTAATAATCCAGGAGCATTGGCAGCTAAGAAACACACAGCCAGGAAAGTGACGCCAAACCACTGGGACTGCTCTGACAGCACTGTGCTGGCCCCATGACAGCTGCCTCTTCACCACCCTCCCCTTGTCAGGAAATCTGAACTTGTTCTCAGCTGCCAGATCACATTGTTCATCCCGGCGGGGAAATTGGTGAAGACATGTTTCTTTGGGCAGAACTGGGTCACAGGTGTGTGCCACAGATACAGGGGATTCTAGGGAATACTGTTTGTATTCGCAGCCTCCGTGGTAGAGGGCAGCAAGTACCAGGGGACTGAAAGGGCAGTTCCGTCACTATACAGTTTTAAGAAGTTCATTGGTGTTTCACCTGGTATCTTCACACGGACAGAGTGGATGTACTGCACTCTGAATAAAAAGTAAGTGGGTGTACACTGAATAAAAAGTAAGTAGGCTGCCAGGTATGTACAGCTCTCGGTCGGTGGCGACGCTGGTGTTACTGCCTTTCTTTTTGTTGTGTGTTTTCTGTGGAAACCACAGGAGGACCTGTCAGATTCTCCTTCTTACGTTCACACACATCAGGGACCATAGGCTTTGACTCTGTTCCCCCAAGTTCAGATGTTGAAACTTAATTCCTGGCGCAACAGCATTGGGAGGTGGGACAGAGGTGGGACAAAGAAGAGACGAGGTCCTCAGGGCGTGGCCCCCATGAGTGGGTTCGTGCAATTGCAGGAGCGGAGTTGGTTATAAAGGAGTTCCGCCCCTCCTGCTTTTTCGAGCTCGCCCTGTCTTACCCTTCCTCCTTGAAGACATGCATAAAGGCCCTTACCAAATCCTGATGCCATAATCTTGGACTTTCCAGCCTTGAGAACTGCGAGCCCAGTACATTTCTGTTGATTACCAGTCAGTGTGTGGTATTCTATGTATCGCACAGCGAACAAAGATGCTGTGTGTTGGAGGATGGCATAGTAAGGAAGAGCATCCCCATCAGTCATGCCCCAGAAGGTTAGACTGAGGAACACAGCGTGCTCTCTGCTGCAGACCCACAGACATACCCATGGGATTGCTTTAAATGGCTTGATTATATTGTCTAGAATTCCTTTTCAGTTTTTTTAACCTTTGAATAACTTCTTACGTGCCGTTCCTATTGAGGTATTCACCCTCTCCCTCCAAATCTGTTTTCTGGACTTTATCCTGACTTTTTAATTAGCAAAGACTCCATTGATGATTCCTTGTTAGTATGATCGCTAGTTTATTGTTGTGGTATCTTTTTAGAACCTGGTTCAGTATGGATTCAAAAGAGCCTTATCACTTGTAGTCCCACAGATCTGATTAGTCCCACAGTCCAATATCTCAAGTTTTCGCCTATTACTTCTCCTGCTCCTCATCTTTATGGTCTTTTCCCTAGAAAATAAACACCCCTGTTAGGGGAACATCACATGTAAGACCATTTTCAACTTACACTTGTTCTTGAGAAAATTATAGAGCTAGGCTCCATTTTTCACTGTATTCCTATTGCCAAGCATGGTGCCTGCCCCACTGTAGATGTTCAATAATTATTAAAGTAAATTGCTGCATACAAATAAAGTGATTCAGGGTAACAGAGAGCGATGTTGTCTGTCTATCCATCTCAAGTGAAGGAAAATAAATTGCACCTAATACTTGCCTGAGCAAATAATTAAAAGTAGGTAAAATATAGTTCCTTCATTTTGTATCCTATAATATAGGGCTTCATTTTAATATTTGGATGCTTAAATTTCTTAGATGGGATTCTAGCTATAAAAGCCACAACTTTCAGATTTTTCCTGGGACTTACTGGGGACTCTACTCACTGCCCCAGTTTTATTCTCTGAGAAAGATGATCTTCTCATGAGAAAAGTATTTTCTTATCTTTTGTTTTCTTTGGGGATCTAAGGAATTTTAAACTGATTAATGAAACTAGGTAAAATTCTCATGCCTTTGGCATTGATGTTGATGGGATCTGCCTTGAGAGCAGGTGAGCTCCACCAAAGTATCTCTTTTCCCATGCTGTTGAAAATTTCATCAATACAGCTAACCTCTTATGAATTCTAAAGGCTGTGTGTATGTGAAGGGGATGGGTGAAGATCTCTAAGGTAGCCTGTTAAAATGACACCTTTCACATAGTGGCAATTTCCATGAGCTCTTAATAAATAACCACAAAAATAACAGAAAACTCCCCATTATTTATGCTGTTAAAGTAGAGAGAAAAATACCAAGAAAAACCCTTGAAAGGCTGGATGGATCAGCACCGATAGTGGACCTTGGATGTCTCAGATTTGTTGAGGATCAGCCTTTGTGGATTTTTAAAGAAAAGCATCAATAAGGCCAGCCCATGTTCAGCCCTGCCATGCTGCTTCAAGCCCATGTGGTGGAACCAGTTTCCTTTGAAGTTTTATCTAAATGAGAGACTGGTTCTCTGTCAGAGGAAATTGACTTGGAATTTTTTCCAACTGTCCAGAGATATTAATATCCTTAGAAAGAGCTTGAGGACACTGTCAGAATTAAAAATAACTTGGTGACAAGTGAACAATGCAAAGAAGAAAGTCAGTCACTTTTAAACTTACAGACGATTCGGGCTCTATGAAGATTACAAGTGATACAAGGGGGAAAGCGAAATTCACTTTGGTTTTGAAAATGAATTGACACTCTTGAACTGCATTTCTCTCAAAAGTTAGTGGTCTATTTCTCATTGAACTACAAGATATGAGAAGACAGCTGCATTCCCTCTCTTCTGCCTTTCCATCCTTGTGACACACACATGCCTCAGCACGAGGCCCAATACCTTGTTAGTTTGTGAGAGATATGTGTTGAATGAGTGACGGTTGAATGGATCTGGCATAATGCTTGGTTTAATTGCCAAACACAGAATGTTAGAGGAATTGGGTGTATGTTTCAGAGATTAGAAAATTCCAAGTGACTGTGATTAGTCATGAATTTCTTAAAGTGTCATCAAGGGACCTGCCTGAAGGCAAGAGGAGCAGCATGGAAGGTTGGGTTTTAGACGAGCAACAGCAACACAAAAGATTCAGCAGCAAACTGCCTCGGAGGAATTCCCTAAATTTGCATTTCCATATATAACTTTGGACAGAGTGCAGCTAATAATTTGCTCCCTAAAACTTTACAATGAAATTACCATGCTGTATAAAGTGCAAGACTAATTTTACCTATTTACTTGGGAATTTGAACCTGGGAATAAAAATGAGGTCACACTGGTAGAAACAAATATGTTGGTCTCTGCAGGGTAGATTGTAAAATGGTATGCAAGTTATTCCTATCGTCCCGTTCATAGGCTTGCATAGGACATTATAAATCCACGTATCAAGAGCAGAGCCCCTGTCCTGACCCCTTGAGTCTGGGTTGGCCGTGTGACTTTGACTTACACCTCAGAGAGCATTAGCACATACAGGGTGTGCTCCCACAGGAGGCTTGTCTTTTGCTGCTCTGGAGACAGGTGCTGCTGCTTCTTTGTGAAGATGGCTGGACTGGCTTACAGGGTGATAAAAGGGGACATGGCCCAGCTGATGGTCTGAGCCGAGTCACTTATCCCAACAAAAATGCTTTGTGGCACCCTAATGAAGCCAGCAGAAGATGTACCCAGCTGTGCCCAGCACAAACTGTGAATCAAATAGTTATTTTAAGCTGTTAGCTTTGGAATGGTTTGTTACACAGCAGTAGATGACTAACAAGCTCTGGAACCATGTGTAGAAATTCCACCCTTCCGAAAATTCCTTCTATAGTTCTAGGAGTCCCAAGTGGGTATCATGGATGTTCTCTTGGCCTCCAGGCCTCTCCTCTGTGGCTCAGGTCCTTGTGTTACTGGTGTCTTTGGAGGCTATTGAAACCTAAAGGGGCAGCTCTGCTGGTTGCACTGGAGGTGGCATCCTGCCCGGCATCTACCAGAGATGACCACACTGTCGTTTGCAATCCAACTTATGTTGGAATCTGTGCCATAATTAGGACAAAGTGAAAGAGAGGTGTGTGGAGAGAGTGGAAGAAGGAATTGTAACAGAAACAAAATAGATATGATTTCAGAGTCGAGAGCCCTTATAGATCATCCCCTCCAACTCCTCCATTTTACAGCAGAGGATCCTTGCACAGAAAAGTTACGGCACTGGCCCGATGTCCCATGAGGTTCGAGTGTCAGAGGTGGGAGCAGAGCAGTATCTGCTCACTTCAAATCCAAGGCTTGCTTCCATTTCATTTACAAATCAGTTTTGTTTTTCTTAGGTCACTTTAAGATTTTCCGAAGAGGGAAATGTAGGTCACTTAAGATTTTCCAAAGAGAGAAATGTAGGTTTTTGGAAATTGCATTCGTAGTATTGAATAAAACGTCTTGGCTCATGCTGAATTACCCCTACAAAATAATTTGAAAGCAATGCTAAAAGAGATGCCCAGTTCCTTTGTAAGTTTGTATCATTGTATTTAAATTGCTGTTTCATTTGAGAGGTGCTGTGGAGATGGAGCTACCACTCCAGCCCTGTGACATCTGGACTCCTGAGCATCCTCTGACACTGGTAGCTGAGCACCCCGGTGCTGTAAATCCCCCACATCCTATATGCCCCAGCTGCCCCTGCAGTAACTTAAGGACCCCACACAACAGGATCCAGTGTGGGAACTGTTGTGGCTCCCAAGCATCTCTCTGACAACTCCATCTCCACGTGAAGTCTCAGGAATGTTGGAATGATCTGGGGTCCCCTCCACGAGTGCTGTAGCCCACAGTGTCTGCCTAGCCCAGCTCCCACCGGCACTGGTCTGAATTTCCCCTGAGTGTGCCACTTCACCTGCTACCAGGATCAAAAGTTAAAGAACACTGACCTGGCTCGTGAGCACTGTGGCTCTTCCGCCCTGCTGTGCATATCCTCATCAGGTGAATCGTGCCCTTCCTCGGTTCCCCGTTTACTGCGACCATAGTAGTGGCTTCCATTTGCGTGCTTGGGGACCTGCTGACCAGGAGGGAACTGGAACTGTCAGAGAGGAGTACAGCGCTGTGCTTTGCAGAAGGCCCCAAGCTCACGGGGCGGCTGGGGCAGCCAGACAGAGACAAAGCAGCCTGAGAAAATTGGGGGAACATTTCTCCGCTCCACCCTGGCGGAGACGTGCTTGAGGGAGAGGATCAGAGAAGGGCTGGGGAAGGCTCGCTCTCCTCCTCATCTGCCTTGTTTGTGCAGTTGAGAACAGACCAGGAGAGACTTTATTTAGAGCAATGTATTTGGCATAGGTATGTTTTTTCTTTAGTGACAAATTTGATTTAGTAAGCACACAGCCACATATAGACTAGTATATTGGTCCCATATAGGCTTAACTCTTGGAAACCACCTAACCCTGAACTCTAGACAATCTTTTATGTCTGTATGTCTATCTATCTATTTATCTATCCATCTATCGATCAACAGGTGTGCCATACACCCTCACACTGTGCCCAGTAAGTGGCAGAACACCCATCCCTGCTCCTTCCCTCACACTGCCCCTGCCTCCCCCCTACACCTGGAATTGATCTGAGTTTTATGTGGGTATGTATAAGATCCTTTACTGGCTTCATATTAGTGTTGAGTACATTGGATACTTGCTTCTCCATTCTTCCGATATTTTACTAAGAAGAATGTGTTTCAATTCTGTCCAACTTAATAAAGATGTAGGCATGTTTTTGAGATATTCCCAAGCTTTTCTTTCTGGGCATATTCTTTGATCTGTGTTATTGGTTTAAAATGCTGTGAAAATACCACTTGAGGAGAATGATCCGCACGCTTCCAGTGCACATCTGAGCAGACCGTCCATTGTGCAAATGTAGTGCAGAGAAATCAGGGCGGTCTGGTCATAACATTTCAATTTCCAGCTTCTGATGGGTATTAAAAATGATTTAAAAGGATTTAAAAAATAATGAACAATACCTTGAGGGTGTCACTTTAAATTAGGAAACCCAAATTGAGAATCACACCAGCGATTTAAGGTAGATTAGAGGTCAGAACACGTGACCTACAAAGCAGTGACCTTGATGGGAACCTGACAATGAAGGGCGGTTTGTGCTTGTCCTGTTAGAGATTTGTTTCTTGGCTTCATTTCCTGTTCCTGCACATTAGTTCATGGATTTCATATTTATTCAGTGCCTTTCTCATGGCGTTATTGCACTCAGCACCAGGCCAGGAACTACATTCTCCGGTGGGGACTCCATCCAGGGCCCTTCCACCTGCCCCGAACCCCATTGAGGAGGATGGCTGATGAGGAAACATCCAGAAGAGTAACTTTCTCTGAAATCAGTGTGGAAGGACAAACCACTTCCCATGGGGGTGGGATTTTGTAGAAGAGAACGTAGTCTGAATTGTGACAAGCTGCCAAAAAGTGGAGATGGACACATCTGTTACAGGGGACAGCCTGAAGATTTGGAAGCTTAGAGGAATATTTGGAGAGGTTTGTTTTTGTTGTAGTTCAGCCAGGGCTGGGTTTGAACCCACCACCCTTAGTATATGGGGCCGGTGCCCACTGACTGAGCCACAGGCACCACCCGAGAGGTTTGTTTTTGATTATGACTAAAACATGGGTGGGTAGGAGAAGGGATTGGTGACATAAAGGGAGGTAAGAAAATGTAGTTAGACCACATTGCCAGGATGCTGGGATTCTAAATCAGGAATCTGAACTTGATACATTGTACCTGTTATCCTGTGCTTGGAGGGGACCTGTTGACAACATGTACAATGGAACACTTACCAGAATTATTAGCAAGAAAGAATGTCTTTTTTTGGCCAAAAAGGTGCAGTGGTTCTTCTCTGTAATCCCAATCCTACTTTGGAGGTAAAGGCAGGTAGATGGCTTGAGCTCAGGAGTTCGATACCAGCCTGAACCAGAATGAGACCCGGTCCTTAAAATAGTGGGATGTTGTAGTGGGTATCTGTAGTCCCAGCTGTTTGGGAGACTGAGGCAAGGGAATTGCTTAAATCTGAGAGTTTGAGGTTGATGTGAGCTATGACACCACAGCACTCTATTGAAGGTGACAAAGTGAGACTCTGTCTCAAAAAGAAAAGAATGTCTTTTTTTGGGTGGGGGAAGGGGGAAATTATCTATCTACCTTAATAGCTGACATAAGAAATTAAATTGGAAGTTCCCTTTTCATTGTGGAGATTTGGGTTAGAACTTGATCTTTATGACCCAAATATACCTACTTTTTCATTAAATCCAGCCTTGTTTATATCCAAACCCCCTAACAGCCTTTATAAAAATGTTTGGAGAGGCATCCATTCACCAAATTACTGAGTAAAGTCAAGGACACTTACTTCTATTAAGAGTAAAGTTAAGTTTATTTCCACTTCATCAATTGAAGAAAAAAGAGTGTTAAGGACTTTTGCAATTTAGACAGCCTAGCGGAATTTTGAAAGCTTTGTAATAAAATCTTGGATCCAAAATCAATCATTCACAAATAGAAGCAGGCAAGCACTGGATATAATACAGCACAGTTAGTCATGATAACATCCAAATCAGTTCTTCACTAGTGAGGTATAAAATATAATCAGGAGGAAGTTAAGCTCTTTCTTCCTGCCTGGCGGAGAGGGAATAGTGTGAGCTCCAGGGTAGGACAGGCTGAAACTCAAATCCTTCTCCTTTCCAGTTCCGTGAACATCAACAATTTCTTTACTCTCTGAGGTTCAGCTGCCTCAGGTATAAGATTGGGCTAATGATAGCTGGTGTGGGGGTCAGGTAGGAGGAGTTGTTCTTTTCTTCAGCCAGCCTGTAATGCCTTAGAACGTAAAGCAATACTTCACAGGACAAATATCATGTTCGATTTCATTTAACTTTGTGTCTTAACCGAGTAGGATTTCAGTAAGTATGTAGGGGAGGGAAGGAGTCTTAAAGATGCTCTAATGTGTGGTTCCCACGTGTTTTTTACACAACCAGAATCTAAGGAAAAAAAAAATCAATGAATAGTTGTATTTAATGTGTGTGTGTGTGAGAGAGAGAGAGAGAATCATTCATTCCCGGCCGCTTCCCTCTTGCTCACCTGAGTTTCATACCTTGGAATGTACCTATTTTTTGAAGGTAAGATCTAGAAAGAAGGCACTTGTGTGGATTCCTTTTCCTTCTGTTTCCCCTCCTGCCTCTCTCCCTTCCTTCTTTCCTCCCTTTCTTCTTTCCTTTCCAGAATACTTTCTAATTTTCCTTATTTTGATAGCCTAATTTGATTTTTTGAGCGGGTTTAAAAAAATTGATAGGCTATTTTTTAGAACAATTTTGGGTTTACAGAAAATTGAACAGATCATACGATACAACAGTTCCCCTCCCACCTCTCCCTCCTACTTGTGGCCACCCCTGTTATTAACATGCTGAATTAAGTGGTAATTTGTTTCAGTTCATAGACTGATATTGATAGATCATTACTAACTAAAATGCATATTTTAAGTTAGGTCTCACTCTATGTTGTATAGCTTCGTGAGCCTTAACAAATGTATAATGTCACTTACCCACGGTTACCACTGCCCTAAAAGCCCTTTGTGCTGCCCCTGGTCACCCTGTCATCCCTCCCTCTCTACCCACCCTCCCAGGCCACCACACATGTGTCATATTGCCGTTTTGAATGTTAGAAGCATGGATGTAGCCTTATAAATCTGGGTTCTTTCATGTAGCAATGTCTTTTCATAGCTCGATAGCACAGTTCTTCTTCTGTGTGTGTGTGTGGTTTCGACTGGGGCTGGGTTTGAACCAACCACCTCTGGCATATGGGGCTGGCGCCGCCCGATAGCACAGTTCTTTTTATTGCTGAATGACACTCCTGTATGGAGGGGCCACAGCATGCTTTGCTGTTCATCCTCTGAAGGACATCTTGGTTGTTTCCTGTTTTAAGCAAACATGAATAAGGCTGATTTTAACATTCATGGCAAGATTTCTGTATGGACACGTTTTCAAGTCAGGTGGGTAGATATCTGGGAGCGTGATTGCTAGATGACATTAGGTGAGCGTGCTCAGCTTTGAGGAAAAGCTGCCAAACCGTCTTCCAGTGCGGCTGTGCTGTTTTGCATTCACACCAGCAGTGGGTGGGAGTTCTCACCAGCACTTGGTGTTAGCAGTTTTTTTGTGCTAGTCATTCTCATAGGGATACAGTGGTATTTTTTTGTTGCTTTACTGTGCAATTCCCTAATGATATATGAATTTCAGCTTCACAACTGCTTATCTGTATATCTTATTTGGGGAGGGTCTGCTCGCATCTTTCCCCCATTTTTTAATTGGGTTGTTTCTTTTCTCACCCTTGGGTTTTAAAATTTCTTCGTATATTTTGGATACAGGTCCTTTATTAGATCTATTTTGCAAATATTTTCTTCCAGTGCGTTCTTTCCTTTTAATTATCTTAACAGTGTCACTCAGTGAACAATTTATTTTTCTTTTAGAAACAGTGTCTGTTACCCAATACAGTGGTGTGATTGTAGTTCAGAAATATCTGTGAGTTCCATTGATGTATGTGTTTATTCTCTTGATTACTGTAACTTTATAGTAGGTTTTGAAGTCAAATATCTGTTCTTCAGTCCCTTTCTTCCTTCTTCTCTTTCTCCTCCTTCCTTCCTGCTTCTGCTGGCTACTCTGGATCTTTTGCCTTTCCATATAAACTTTAGCATCAGATTGTTGCTTTCCACAAAGTAGTTTGCTGGATCTTATTTATTTATTTATTTATTTAGATAGAGTCTTGCTCTGTCCCCAACCCCAGGTTGAATGCAGTAGTGTCCTCATAACTCAGAACAAACTCAGACTGCTGAGCTCAAGGGATCCTCCTGCCTCAGCCTCCAGAGCAGCTGGGATTACAGATGCATGCCACTGTGCCTGGCTAAGTTTTTCTATTTTTTAGTAAAGATGGGTCTTTTCCTGTTGCTCAGGCTGGTCTGGAACTCCTGAGCTCAAGTGATCCTCCGACCTCAGCCCCCAAAGTGCTGGGATTATAGACCTGCTGTGATGCCAGCCTTGCTGGGGTTTTAATTTGGATCGTAGTGAATCTATGTGACCAACTGGGAAGAAATGACAAGTTGATAATGAGTGTTTCTACTAATTAATTACTTATAACTTTAATTGCTCTCATCATAGTTCTATAGTTTTCTCTGTTTAGCTCATATGCATATTTCATTGGATTTATGCCTAAATATTGTCTTTGTTATTCTCACGTATGTAAATGGTATTGTGTTTTTAACTTTAGATCCACTTGTTCATTACTGGAATGTAGGGAAGTCATTGACTTTCATATATTAAATTTATATCCTGCAACATTAGTATATTTTATATTTTAAAAATTGATTTCTGGTTAAATTCTGTTGGATATGAGAACACACTATAAAATTTCATCCTGTTAAATTTATTGAGACATGATTATAAGCCAGCATGTAAGTTGGTTAAGTGCTCCAAATACACTGGAAAATAATTTCATTTTGTAGTTATTATTCTGTAAATGTCAATGAAGTTGGTTGGATCATAGTGGTTCCTTTTTTGAAGTCTTATCTTTTTTTGACATTTGTCTTTGGTTCCATCAATTATAATTAAAAAAAAAAAGAATTATTGAGACTTCTAGCAAAGATTTATCTATTTTTCTTCCAATTCCGTCTGTTTGCTTCACGTACGTTGAAGCACTGTTTTCTGGTACAGACTCACTGAAGATGCTTGTGTACTTTGATAAATGGACTCCTGATCAGTATAAAATGTAGTCCTTCTTTCCAGTGACATCACTAACCACGGAGTCCACATCATGTGGTGTTAGTATAGCAGCCACAGATTTACTTTGGTTAGTATTTGCATTGCATTTTCTTTCTTTCTTTTCTGCTACACTGGTTCTTCTTCTCTCCCCTCCTGTTTATTCTTAACCTCTTGTTATGTTTATATTTGAAGTGTTTTTCTTGTATGCAGATTATAGGTATGTTTTCCTTTCTTAACTCGCTCTATACAAATCTTTACTTTTTGACTGGAATGATTTGTTTATTCTTATTTATATGATTTTTGAGATGGTTGGGTTTTGGTCTACCCTGTTATTTTTAAAAAAAATCTGTCTTACTGATTTTCTGGGTTTTCATTATTTATGGCCTTTTTTTTAGATTAATTGAATAAATTTAATAGTCCATATTATCTCCTCTTTTAGCTTAAATTCTTTGTTTTATTTTTTAATTTTTCTCTAGAGATTTTTGTATTATCTTGAATATAATCACAGTCTGCCATTGAATAATCCTATATTATTTCTTATACAGGAACCATATAGTAATATACTTTCATTTTTCCTTTCTAATTCCTTGCACTATTCTATTAAATTGCACATTATACTCTACATAGTTTATAAATCTCATGTTTCTTAACATTGTTTTTTCTTTGTAGTTTATGGATTCTATCTAGTAGTTTTCTTCAGGAAGAATTTCCTTTAATCTACCTTTAATGCAGATCTGCTGGCAATGGACTCTTTCAGCTTTTATTTTTTAATATTTATTTATTTATTTAAGACAGAGCCTCAAGTTGTCACCCTGGGTAGAGTGCTGTGGCATCACAGCTCACAGCAACCTCCAACTCCTGGGCTTAAAAGATTCTATTGCCTCAGCCTCCCAAGTAGCTGGGACTACAGGCACCTACCACAATGCCCAGCTATTTTTTGGTTGTAGTTGTCATTGTTGTTTGACAGGAGTGGGCTGGATTTGAACACGCCAGCTCTGGTGTATGTGGCTGGTGCCTTAGCCGCTTGAGCTACAGGTGCTGAGCTGCTTTAATTTTTTTTAAAAAGATATTGTTTCACTTTTATTTTCGAAGGATATTTTCACTAGATATAAAATTCAGGTTTATAGTTTTTCTTCATAATAATTTTTAAATCACAATTTCATTGTATGGCTTGCATTAATTCTGAAATAATATTCACTGTAATTCTTACTCTGTTATTCTAAAAATATGTCTTGTATCCTGCAGGGAGAATAGGGACTGAAGATCCCATTCTTGGCAAAGGAAAGCACCCCCAGAAAAAGAAGAAAATTAAAAAGTAAGCTGAATAAGTCGGAACAAAGACAAGTCAGCTAGTTTACATTTAAGCTAGCCATTGCTAGCAAGCTTCCTGCCTTTCCTGAAATTCTAGCCCGTTGGGGATACAGCTTACAAACACCCCGTTGGGGATATAGCTTACAAACACCCCCGCTGGGTCTGTGAGCACTCTGAGGAAAAATGGTCATAGAAGAGGCTATAACAAGACCTAGAAAGATATATTAACTGGGTCATCTCCTGCCTAGTAAACAGGTAAAGCAGATGGAGATTTGCATTTGCCTGGGGCAGGGATCAAGGAAGTAGCTTGAGCTCTGAGATATGGGCAGAAGAGCTTATATCCTTTATCGCAGAGGAATATCCTCTCTGGTGGTGATGGGAGGAAAATTCTTCCCTCCCACCGATTCTTCACAGGAGATTAACGCTGGTGGTGTTTTGCTCCACAGGGAATTAGCAGAATTTATCACCTCCCTAGAAATCTGCGTGTGTGATCTCAAGCAGGAGGCTCTCCCAACATAAGGGTCAGATTTCAGATTTGTCACACTACCCTCAAGGTTAATAATAATAACAATAGGAGCTGGTATGCTCAATCAGAGAAACTACTGATATCTTTCTTCCCTCCCTCATCTTACCCTCTGGGCAAATAGAGTTCAATAAAAGCAGAGTGGAGCAAATACTCAGGGCCATTGGTGGAATCCCACAAATGGGCACTGGACCCCTGAGCTCCCACTTTTAATTCTATTCTATGTCACATGTCTCCTTCTTTACTGTCATATCTAACTCTATATTTCTTCATTCAGTTGCTCCCAGTTGCTGCAGGTCTTAGTAGACCCTGCTCCCAGGGTGGGACCCCGACATATGGTGCCCATTGACATTTGACACCCAAGTGGAAAGCCACCATTTCTTGGATGATGTTAAGACTTTCTTCTTCATTATTTATTGTCAGCAGTCTTATTAAATGTGCTCTGGCAGTTCCTGTCTTTATCTTGCTTGTATCTTGTTGAGCTTCTTGGATCCATATTTTTAAAATCAAATTTGGGAAATATTCCATTATTGTTTCTTCAAATATTTCTGCTCCAATTTCTCATTTCTGTTCTGGTACTTTAATTACCTCTCTGTTAGGTGTCTTAATATTGTCCAGAAAGATAGTGAAGCTCTGTCCATTTTTTCTGTTTGTTTCTTTGAAAACATTTTGTTAGTATATATTGTCTTTTCTCAAGTATTCTTATTTCCTCTTCAACGTCTCATCTAGTTCATTTTAAATTTTAAGTATTGTAATATCAATTTATTTTATTCTTCTCACTATACTCAGATTTTTCTCTGAATCTTTCTTTGCATATACCTTACCTTAAAGTTTTTGTCTACTACTTCCATCATTGGTCATTTGGGGGCCTGGTGTTATTGACTGAAATTTCTGTTAGTTATCAGTGATAGTTTTCAACTGCTTCTCATATCTTTTAATTTTTACTGGATGCTGGATGTTATAAATACCATGCTAGCAAGTATCTAGATTTTGTTATCTTCCTTTAAAAACTGATATTTGTTCTGATAGTTAACTACTAATGAATGAGCTTGATACATTTATTTATTTATTTATTTGTTTGTTTATTTTTGAGAGACAGCCTCACTCTGTTGCCCCAGGCTAAAGTGCCCTGGTGTCATAGTTCACAGTAACCTTAGACTTCTGAGCTCAAGTGATCCCCCTGCATCACACTCCTGAGTAGCTGGGACCACAGGCACCTGCAAGGCCTGGCTAATTTTCCTACTTTTAGTAGAGATGGGGGTCTCACTTTTGTACAGGCTGGTTTTGACTACTGAGCTCAAGCAATCCACCCACCCATTCTCCCAGAGTGAGTGCTAGGATTACAGGCATGAGCCACCAAGCACCGCCTGAGTTGGATAGTTTTGAGACTTGTTCTTAAACTTTGGTGTGTCTAGAATAGCTTTAGTCTGTGGGATTCCAGTCCTGGTTTAGTCCTGTTTCTAAGGTGTTCAGTATGACCTCTTCACTTTGGCTCACCATCGCTGGAATGTCTTCCAACTCAGTGGGAGCTCTTGTTCTTGTTTTTAAAAATCCATCATTGTTCTTTGGCAGGATTTGTGGAATTTCATCCTACGCATGTGCAGTTTGGTAGGCCAAAAAGTAAGGAAGATTCTTATACAAATTTATAGAACTTTTTTCTTGCAAATTCCAAATTGCCAATTCTAGCTGCCTGTGCCAACCTAAATTTAAATCTCTGTTTCTTTGGCTTGGAGAAATCACTGTTTTATTCCTGTATTTTCGTCCTGGGAATAGGGTCAGAAAATTACTTTAGGAAGAAAGTTGAGACAAAAATATTTCCAATTTTTATTTTAATCTCTAGCTTGTACTTAATGGGACATAATATGCATTAAACTGCTGTTCTGGGTAATAGAGTGATAGAAGATTTTAAGATTGAGAAAACTTTCAGAATTTTTTAACCTCCCCTTTTTATACTTTTCTAAGTATATTATTTTGTTTAAAACATTTCTTCATATTTGTTGTTTTAATGACTGTCTTACAATATTTTTATTTGAGGTTGAGGGTTGAATGGATATTTATTCTCATGGGTATACCTCAGGAAAACTAGAGGGCTTGAATCCCTAGACATTCCTTAATTAAGTAAGAAAAGCTGAATTTAGAATGTGAACTGCACTCTGCTGTCACTCCATGTATCTGTATTTAGAGTAAAGACAATTTTATAATTTCTAATGACTTTAAATTTAAGAGGTGTTTCATGTACTGCTGTGTGATTTGGAAACTAAGGACTAAGGAAGATCTCCAAGTAAAAATTTACCATCATCAGGAAGCCTTAAGTATGAGGGAAAAAAAAAAAACCCAACAAGAAAATGTGATTATTTTATGATATCTTTTGTGACATATTTATCACAACAATTAGCTAAATTGAGCTGAAAAAAAAAATCAGTATGTTCAAAAGTTAAGAGGGGAAATGGTTTTGTTCCTTTGCAGAGAACAAATATAAATAGTTATCTCAAATCAGAGGGCTAGAAAACTCTTTAAAGGTTTATGTGTTTCACAGGAAGGATTGCATCCATGACCAGAATCCAGCCTAGAAAAATTGTTTTGAAGAATGGACAAGGTGCTAGCATGGGTGCGTAGTTTCCCTTCACTTTGAAGGTGACCTTAGTGATACTTAGCAATGAGGTATGTGGCACTTTTTCTAGGATGAGTTTGTGAAGTTAATTGTTGTCAGACCTTGTATGGCAACAGCTGTTATGGCCATTCCAAAGAGTTCCAGAATTTCTTTGGAAGGTGAACTAGGTGCTGGCAAGAATGTGTGGCTTCCCAAGGGGAGTATTCCAAGGTGACATTAGTGATGTTCAGCAGTGAGTTGTGTAGCACCTTTTGTAGGATGAGTTCGTGAACTTGACTGCATGTGCCTCCTCTCATTGAATGTTTCCAGTAAAGAAAGTCTTAGAATTTATTTTATTATTTTTCAACCTTTTCTCAAAAGGAATCATTTCCACCTTGGACTTCCTATTCAGTAGTTGGTTAAGAAACTGTGTGATTCTAGTGGACCCTATAAAAACTCTCTTTGGCACTTTGGTGTTGATAATAATGTGGAGAGTATGTCCACTTGCCTTTGGAGTCCTGTGACTAGATGGATATAAATTTGGAGCTGCTTGATATATCCAATTTGTTTTGAGTAAGAAAGAAGGGATTAACATACTGAGATGAATTTATATGAAATAAAAAGATAAAAAAATTTCCCAGTGGGGTGAACCCTGCATCCAGCTATATTTGAGCCATGTTTTATATTTTATGGTACATTTATTTTCCCCTAAGTTAGTTTAAAGCAGGTTTTTGTCACTAAAGAATTTTCTTCATTATATATATTTTCACCTCAGTTTAGAGGTGAAAGATTACAGTTCTGTGATGGACATCTTTACCTGTATCTGGGAGGTCTTGAATAAAACCTGTCCTCACTGCAGCTAATCATTTGGCATGCCAATTACTATCCTACTCAAGAATGAATTTCTGTGACATTTTGTTTCTTTTGTTTGCTTTTTTTGGTCTTAAGTTTTGGTAGATGATCTTATTTCTTTCCTAAAAGGAGGTTGCAGCTCTGACTACATAACCTTTCTGCTTGCACACTAGCAGAGAGATGGGTAGCTGAGCGATGCTTCACCTGCTTTGCCTCCTGAAGCCCAGACTCTCTTGCTTCAGGCCTTCAGCTCAGAATACATTATCTGTAGAACCACTCCCAGCACACTGAGTTATTTTATTTATTTATTTGGACAGATGACATATTATAATTTAATTTTTTATTTTTAATTATTACAGCTACATAAAAGGCGTATATGTTTATAGGATACATGTGATGTCTTGATACAGGCATACAATGTGAAGGAATGAAGTCAGGGTAATTGAGATATCTATAACTCAAGGCCTTTGTGTTAGGAACATTCCAATTCCACTGTTATAGTTATTTTAAAATATACCCTAACTTAGTGTTGGTTATAGTTACTTTGTTGTGCTATCAAATTTGTTCATTCTATCTAACTATACTTTCACACCCATTAACCATCCCCACTTCATCCCTCCCTCACTGCCCACTCTTCCCAGCCTCTACTTTCATCATTGTACTCCCTGTCTTCATGAGATCAACTATTTTTAATATTTAACTCCCACATATGAGCGAGAATATGAGAAATATGTCTTTCTGTACTTGGCTTATTTCACTTAACATAATGTTCTCTATTCTATCCATGTTGTTGCAGATGGCAGGATTTCATTCTTTTTTGTGGTTATATAACATTCCATTATGTATATGTACCACAATTTCATTATCCATTCATTTGTTGATGGACACTTAGGTTGATTCCAAATCTTGACCATTGTAAACAGTACTTCAATAAACATGAGAGTACAGTCACCTTTTTGATATAATGATTTCCTTTCTTATGGATTCATACCTTCCAGTGGAATTGCTGGGTCATATGGTAGTTCTATTTTTAGTTTCTTGAGGACCTTCCATACCATTCTCCATAGAGTTTTCACTAATTTATATTCCCACTAATGGTGTGGGAATATAAGGGCCTCCCTTTCTCCACATCCTCACCAGCATTCATTATTGCCTATCTTTTTGATAAAAGCCATTTTAATAAGAGTGAAATGGTTCTCATGATGGTTTTGGTTTGCATATCTCTGATGACTAATGATGTTGAGCATTTTTTCATATACATATTGGCCATCTGTATGTCTTCTTTTGGGAAATGTCTATTTAGATTCTTTGGATTATTGAATTTCTTCATATTTGGTTGTTGGAGTTCCTATATATTCTGGTTATTAATCCCTTGTCAGATGAGTAGTTTGCTCATATTTCCTCTCATTCTGTGCCTTATCTCTTTACTTTGTTGATTATTTCCTTAGTTGTGCAGAAGCTTTTTAGCTTGGTGTGATCGCATTTATCTAATTTTCCTTTGATTGTCTATGCTTTTGGAGTATTACTCAAGAATTCCTTGCCCAGAACAATGTTCTATAGCATTTCCCCAATGTTCTCTTTTAATAGATTTAAAGTTTTAGGTTTAACTCTTTAATACAATTTGATTTGATTTTTGTATATGGCAAGACATCAGGGTCTAGTTTCATTCCTCTGGATATCTAGTTTTCCCAGCACCACTTATTGAATAGACTATTCTTGCTCTATGTATATTTTTGGTACCTTTATCAAAGAGAGTTTCACTGTAGATTTAGGGATTTATCTCTAGTTCTCTATTCTATTCCATTGGTTTATATATCTGTTTTTATTATGATGTTTTGGTTACCGTAGCTCTGTGTTATAGTTTGAAGTCTGATAATGTGATTCCTCCAGTTTTATTCTTTTGGCTTATGGCTTTGGCCATTCTGGGCCTTTTGTGGTTCCATATAAATTTTAAGGTTATTTTTTCTATTTGTATAAAGAATGTCATTAGTATTTTGATGGGCATTGCACTGAATATGTAGTTTGGTTTGGGTAGCATGGAAATATTAACAACATTGATTTTTCCAATTCATGAGCATGGACTGTCTTTCCATATTGTTATGTCCTATTCAATTTCTTTCATTAAAGTTTTATAGATTTCCTTATAGGGATCTTTTGCCTCTTTGGTTAAGTTTATTCATAGGCTTTTTATTGCTTGTTTTTTTTTTTTTTTTAATTTGTAGCTATTATAAATGGGATTACTTTCTTGGTTTCTTTTTCAGATTGTTCAGTTGGCATATAAAAATGCTACTGATTTTCATATGCTGATTTTCTATCCTTCAACTTTACTGAATTTGTTTATCAGTTTTAATAGTTTTGGGGGGGTGAAATCTTTAGGTTTCTCTTGATATAAAATCATATCTGCAAACAAGAATAATTTGACTTCCTCCTTTCCAATTCAGGTGCCTTGTATTTCTTTCTCTCTCCTTTTTTTAATTTAATTTTTTTATTAAGTCATTTGTACATAGAACATGAATACATTTATGCTATTATGAGATTTAATGTGTTGATTATTTGTACAAATTGGAGTGCTTACATCCTACTAATCAACATAGCCTTTACCTAATTTACCCAATTACAGCGTTAAGACATTTGTGTTCTACACCTAATAGATCCAACTTGTACTTGCAATATGCTCCCTAGGAGTGGTCCCCCTAATAACCCTCCCTCTATGGACCCATCCTCTTCCCTTTCCCTCTCTCTCCCCTTCCCTCCTTCATCCTAGGCTTTAGTTGTGTTTCATTTTTCATATGTTTCATTATTCATAATGCACTCAAATATGAGTGATTATTGAGTACATTGGATTTTTTTTTTTTTCCATTCCTGACTGGCACAACTCAATCCAAATAAAAATTCTCATAGACACCTTATAATTAGCTTCACCAAAGTTAATTTGAAGGAGAAAATTCTACAAGCTGCCAGATATAAGAAAATTATAACCTACAAGGGGAAGAACATTAGAATAACTGCAGATCTCTCTGCTGAAACCCTTCAAGCTAGAAGAGAGTAGTCATTGACCTTTAATCCCCTTAAACAAAACAACTTTCAACCCAGGCTCCTATATCCAGCTAAACTGTTTCATCTATGATGGAGAAATTAAATACTTTCATGACATGCACATGTTGAAGAAATTTGCCATAACTAAACCAGCTCTCTAGGATATTCTCAGACCTATCCTCCATAATGAACAGCACAATCCTACACCACCAAAGTAAACTCACTCAGAAAATTTTGATAAAATTCCAACTTCCACAGTGGTGAAAGGATTAAAAGTGTCCACTGGACTTTTACAAAACTCAGTACCCAAAATACTATCTGACATATCAATACTCTCAATTAATGTGAATGGCTTAAATTGCCCTCTAAAGAGGCACAGGTTGGCTGACTGTATACAAAAACTCAGGCCAGATATCTGCTGCATTCAAGAATCTCACCTTACCTTAAAAGATAAACAGACTCAGGGTGAAGGGATGGTCATCTATAATTCAGGCAAATAGAAATCAGAAAAAAACAGGTATTTCTTTCTCTTTTCTAAATACTTTAGATAGAACTTCCAGTACTATGTTGAATGACAGTAATGAAAGTGGGCATCTTTCTTTTGTTCCAAAGCAGTGGTTCTTAGCCTTCCTAATGCCTCGAACCTTTAATACAGTTAAAAGGGGTCCCAACCCTCAAGTTGAGAACCACTGTCTCAGAGGAAGGGCTTTCAGTTTTTTCCCCATTCATTATGATTCTTGTTGTGGGTCTGCTATACAGTATATGGCTTCTATTGTGTGTGAGGGAATTCCTCCTATACCCTGTTTATAATGTGAGTTTTTAATGTGAATGGATATTGAATTGTTTTTGAAGTTCCTCGTATACCCTGTTTTTTACGTGAGTTTTTAATATGAATGGATGTTGAATTGTACTGAATGCATTTCAGTATCAACTGAAATTATCATATGATTTTTGTCCTTTTATTCTGTTCATATGATGTATTACATTGATTGATTTGCATATGTTAGCCATCCTTGTACCCCCTGTGATGAATCCTATTTGATCATAATGAATTATATTTTTACTGTATTGAATTTAGTTTGGTAATGTTTGTGTAGGATTTTTGCTTCTATTTTCTTCAGAGATATTTCCCTCTAGTTTTCTTGTTTTATTGAATTGTTTTCTGGTTTTGGTATCTGGGTCATAGAGACCTCATGAGTTTAGGAGCATCCCTCCTTAATTTTTTAGAATAGTTTAAGGAGGACTAGTATTAGTTCTTTCAGTGCTTGGTATAATTCAGCAGTGAAACAATTAGGTCTCAGACTTTTCTTTGGTGGGGAGACTTTTTATTACTGCTTCTATCTCATTACTTGTCATTGGTACTTGTCTTTTGCCAGGTTTTAGATTTCTTTCTGGTTCAATCTTGGTAAGTTGTATTTGTCTGGGAATTTGTCCATTTCTTCTAAGTTTTTCAATTTTCAGCATTAAGTTGCCCATCATATTCTCTAATGGTACTTTAGATTTCTCTATTAGTTGTAATGTCTCCTTTTTCATGTCTGATTTTATTTATTTGAGTCTTCTGTCTTGTTTTTTTTCTTAATCTGACTCAAAGTGTGCCAATTTTTTTTATCTTTTTAAAAAACCAAACTTTTCATTTCATTGATCTTTTATATTTTTGTGGTTTTAATTTGTTTCTGCTCTGATCTTTATTATTTATTTTTTTCTGCTAATTTTGGTTTGGTTTGCTCTTGTTCTAGTCTTTTGAGATACACTGGTTGTTTGTTTATTTCAAGCTTTTCAACTTTTTTTGATGTAGGCACTTATTGTTATAAACTTCCACCTTATTGCTGCTTTTGGTATACCCCATAGGTTTTCATATGTTTTTGTTTTCATTTGTTTCAAAAAGTTTTAAAATTTCCTTTTTAATTTCTTCATCAACCCACTGGTTATTCAGAAGTGTATTGTTTAATTTAACATTTTTGTATAGTTTCTAATGTTCTTCTTGTGATTGATTTATACTTTTATCAGGGTGGTTACAGAGAATTCTTTTATATGATTTCAATATTTTTGAATTTTTAAGGATTTGTTTTTGTGGCCTAATGCGGCTGTCCTTGAGAATGATTCATGAGCTGAGGATAAGAATGTGTATTCTGCAGCCGTTGGTCAAAACATTCTGTAAATATCTACTGGGTTCATGTGGTCTATAGTGCAGATTATGTTCAATGTTTCTTTGTTGACTTTTTTGTATGAATGATTGATCTGATGCTGTGAGTGGACTGTTGATGTCTCCAACAATTATTGTATTAGATTCTATCTCTTTTCTTAGCTCTGGTAATATCTGGGTGCTCTAGTGTTAGATGAATGTATATTTAGAATTATATCCTTTTGTGGAATTTGCCCCTTTATCATTATAGAATGACCTTTTTTGTCAAGTTCTACAGTTTTTATCTTGAAATCTATTTTACCTGACAGTAGTATAGCTACCCCTGCAATTTTTTTGTTTCCATTTTCATGGCTTTTTTTTGGGGGGGGAGGTCAGGGGGGATTCCTTTATTTCCAATCTATATGTCTTTATATGTGAAGTGTGTTTCTTGTAGACAGCATATAGTTCTTTTTTATTTTTTTTTTTAATTCATTCATCCACTCTGTATCTTTTAATTGGAGAGTTTAGTCTGTTCACATTCAATACAGTATTGATAGGTAAGGATTTACTACTGCCATATTATTTGATTTCTGGTTGTATCTGGTCCTCTCTTCTTT
>CAUYON010072753.1:0-22170 GCA_963573935.1 Arctocebus calabarensis | reverse complement strand
TTTTAACAATATTGATTCTTCCCAAACTTGAGCATGGTATGTTTTTCCATTTGTTGACATTTTCAGCGATTTCTTTTCTTAGAGTTTCATAGTTCTCTTTATAGAGATCTTTCACTTCCTTTGTTAGGTAGACTCCCAAATATTTCATCTTCTTTGGCGCTACTGTAAGGGAATGGAGTCTTTGACTATTTTTTCGGCTTGGTTGTTATTAGCATATATAAAGGCTACTGATTTATGAGTGGTGATTTTGTAGCCTGATACCTTGCTGTATTCCTTGATCACTTCTAAGAGCTTCACAGTAGAAACCCTGGTGTTTTCCAGATATACAATCATATCGTCTGCGAAGAGTGAAAGTTTGATCTCTTCTGATTCTATGTGGATACCCTTGATTGCCTTTTCTTCCCTAATTGCAATGGCTAAAACTTCCATTACAATGTTAAAGAGCAATGGAGACAATGGGCAACCTTGCCCGATTCCTGGTCTAAGTGGGAATGATTTCAATTTAACTCCATTCAATACAATATTGGCTGTGGGTTTGCTGTAGATGGCCTCTATCAATTTAATAAATGTCCCTCTATTCCCATTTTCTTTAGTGTTCTGATCATGAAGGGATGTTGGATATTGTCAAAGGCTTCTTCTGCATCAATTGAGAGAATTATGTGGTCTTTATCTTTTAATTTGTTTATGTGTTGGATTATATTAATCGATTTATGCATATTGAACCAGCCTTGAGATCCTGGGATAAAGCCAACTTGGTCATGATATATAATTTGTTTGATGAATTGCTGAATTCTGTTTGCTAGGATCTTATTACATATTTTTGCATCGATATTCATTAGTGATATTTGTCTATAATTTTCTTTTCTTGTTGGGTCTTTTCCTGGTTTGGGAATCAAGGTGATGTCTGCTTCATAAAATGTGTTGGGAAGTATTCCGTCTTTTTCAATATTTTGGAAGAGGTTCAGTAATATAGGTACTAGTTCTTCTTTAAAGGTTTGGTAGAATTCTGATGTGAAGCCGTCTACTTAAACAAAATTGACCAAATAGTGGGCTTTAAAGCAAATCATAACAAATTCCAACAATGCTTTCAAGGAATATAAGCCCTTTCCACAAATGGGAAAAGCTAGAAATAAATTTTATTAAAATAGAGAATCTCTCACTCTTTTGAAATAAAGCAATACATATATAAATATTTTATACTATATAACATAAAATGATAAACCAATGAACAACCTAGGATCCCAAAGAAAACACAAAGGAAATGAAAAAACATTAAGGTAAATGGTAACATTCATATTACTTGAGAAGAAAGAGGTCATTCTATAATATCTGTCTTGATTACTGACCTTCTTCCTTTTCTAATTTCATGAAAGGTACAAGAAGCATATACTCCCAGCTCTGGATTCATTTTTTAAATCACCGTGATTTAAAACGCACAAGCCAAGACCTCACCCTCTTTGTCCTCTACCTCAAGGCTGAGTTTCAGGTGCAGATTCTTATTAGTTTATCCTTAGCAACTGTCCAGCACTTTGACCCACTGGCCGTGGCTCAGAGGCCGCAGGTGTCTCACTGGCTGAGGGAGCACAGACTGGGACTTGTGCTATCCTCCGTGGAAGGGCCCATCATTCGTGCACACAACATAAGAGTTGTGTACACAACATAAGAGTTTTTGTTTTGAAAGCAAGATTATAAACTTTTGCAGAAAAGAATCCGATGAATAAGAACAAAAACAGAAGAATTTCAGACCCTGGGAAGTTTGAATACTAATTGTTTCTTAAAATTTTTATTTAGCTATTTCGTAATTTATGTTTTTGACCTCACTAAGAAATATAAATAATTTTCCTATATATAAATGAAAGGTTTAATTGGCATTTCATAATTCTCATATCTGCTTTGGCATTTTATCTCTGGATAATTCCACCGTATACATATGTGAGATTGGGAGAAAAGGAGACAATGGACGTTATTATCAGAACAACTACAGCTTGAATGATTTTTTAAAAGGGTGATCTAGTAATACAACGGACAGGAATGATCATTTCTAAAGGGAGTAAATGGAAAATCATTCAATGAAATTCACTACTGTCCTTTGGAACACATTGCACCCCAGATATAAAATTGATTCGACAAAGTAAAGTTCATGGTAAAAGTGCCTCTGCATGCCACCTGCCACGTGCCCCACATTAGTAACCAGGCACCACCTGGTACTTGCCGCTGAATTCCACCTGGTGTCTCATAGCGGGGCTACAGCTCTTTTGGGACAACTGTGGGTGGCTCTTGAAAGAGCCTTTGGGTCTTGGTGCTCAGGGATCCTGAAGCGGTTCACTTGCTGGTTTTGTACCAGACGACTGCCTTGTTGGCCTGAGACACAGCACGCTTGCCAATGTACCCTGGCAGGATCAGGCGCAGGGCCGTCTGGATCTCTCTGGTGGTGATGGTGGAGCGCTTGTTGCAGCGGGCCACGCGGCTAGACTTCTGGGCGATTTGCTCAAATATGTTGTGAACTATCGAATCCAAGACACTCACGGCCTCCCGGGACAGGCTGAGGCCCTGGTGGATTTGATTCAGGACCCTGGGGAAATAGGTGGCGAAACTGGCCCCTTTCCGGCTGCACGGGCAACTGCGGCATCCTGGCTGTTTCTTATTCTGTGTCAGCGACGACTCTGCCTCTTGGGGCTCCTTGGCTCCAGGGCAGGCGGCGCCAGACAACATGTCACAGGAAGGCTCAGCCATAGCGTACACAGCTTCCAGGCTCAGAGAGAGCAGACAATGTCTTCTTTCCACCTGGGGGAACTATTTGTACCCTCCGTGTTGCTAGGGCAAACTTGCTGTCTCATTGGATGACCTAAGTGATGCGGAGCCTGTATCTCAGCTACACATTTCTCAACGTGATTGGGTAGTCATCCTGGGGTGTGTAAATCACAACCACCAATCACAGTGGCCATCTGCTGACCTATGAGCTTCTTCTCGCCTTATAAGCAAGAAGGTAGAAAGATGTCCTACAAAGCAAAGTGTTATTTCACTACACACCACCTAGTATCCGCCTTGAGTCAGATCCCCTTTTTCTGTGGTAAAATGGTCTTCTCCGAAAGTGATCCCAGGGATTACGAAGCTTGGGAACAACTTCCCTATTCAACCACCAAGGCAGGCGAACCCAGGAAGGGTCTTACTAACTCGTCTAGCTGGTGTCACCTTCCTATATTGTTGGCCATTGACAATGGCTCAGGATCCATGTGTCCTTCATTGACTGAGCTAGAGGCAAATAGAGCTTTGGCTCCTCTCATAGGATGCTGTGGTCATCCCAGGGATGCATACTCAAAGGTCATGAAGTTTTGAGATTCCAAAAATTAATGAAAGATTATAGTCTCAAAGAGAACAGAATGTGATAAATCTGAATGCCTTAGAACAGTAATTTCAGTTTCTAGATGACTTAAAATAGGTATTACTTCTCAAATGTTTTGATTTAAGTATCTCTCTATTGTGTTTGTGTCCCAAATTATGTGTTGCAATGAATTCCTCAGTAGGAGTCAGCTTGAAAACAATGGGTGGGGTATTTTTATTCTCTTTTGAGTGTTATCTTTATACCTTGTTATTGATGGCAGCTAAAGCATGTGTCTTAAATTTGTCAGTAAAACATGTCATTGGATGAGCTTACTGAACACCTGTTTTCCTGATTCACCCACCATCAAATGAATAATCTGATGTACGATTTTCCCCTTCTGACAAGTCAGCCTTGGGGTCCCAGAATTGTTGGCACAGTCCAATTATGTCCCAGTTCTATCGACCTTTCTTCAATGCTCCTTTTCCATTTGTGAAACAAATCCAAACAGCAATAAAAAGGTAGGTCCCAATGGATTTGAACTTGTGAAATGACTTTTCACAACATATAACAATGTGCCTTAGACTGGCATGCAAGATTAACATCAAAAACATTTGTATTAAATATTGACAAATAGTAGCATTTTGAATCACCAACAAGGAACATGATATCATTAAATGATGTAGTGAAATGCATTCTTCCCTACTTGGCTCCCAGTTCATTCTCCAACAACTCACAGTTCTTAAAACAACTTTTCCTTTCCCACATATTTTCCCCAATGTGTATAACCATCTGCAAAAAAATTTCCGGAATGCACTCACACAGTATATTCCATTCCCTCAGAGGTAAAAAGCCAGAAATCCATTTTCTGAAGTGGGGAATCTCCATCATATTCTCAGTGGGTAACAAACCAACATAATGCACTGGAGCCACAAGTTAAATACAAAGGCAATTAGAAGGTATGAACAGCAACATACATATGAACATTCAAATTACTTGAGCAAAAAGGAACCATTCTCTTTTTCTTCCTCCTCCTTTGATTTCATACAAGGAACAAGAGATACATCTTGCTCCCAGTGGTGGATTCATATTTAGAAACTGCCATGATTAAAAACAAGACCACAGCCATAGGCAAAGTTTCACCCTTTTTCTTATCAAGGTCCAGGCTGAATTTTACCTGAAGACTCTTACTGCTTTAGGCTCAGCAACAGTCTCACACATTGGGCCAAGGGATATGGCTCAGCGGCTGTAGGTCGAAAGCCCTCACCAAGGGCCAGTGTCACTGCATGAATGCATCAGCCTATAGAACAATGAGCCATATAAACCTATTTTCTTTGTCTTTTTTTTTTTTTTTTTTTTTGAGACAGAGGCTCAAGCTGTTGCTCTGATATAGGACACGTGGCACCCCAACTAGCTTGGTGGAGCTCAAAGGCAGGGGTGGAACGTGGTGTTGGTGGTGGCAACCAGCAGAGTATCCAGCATGCTAGAAGTTAGGCACGGGGGACCCAAAGGAGCCTCCAGTAGCCAGATGGGCCAAGCAACTGCTGGGGAGACCCCAGATCCTTAGGTTTTCCTCCCCTTGAACTTAAACCTGAGCTGGGAACACATATTTCCTAGGCCTAGGAATGAAAGGGATTGTAGCCATTCATTCACGAACCAGACACAACCCAGACACATCTGGATTCTGATACAATCCAGACACTACCCAGATATGTCCCAGACTCAGACATGTCCCAGACACGCTGTCCCAGACATGCTAAATGTAACTACCAAGCAAGGTTAAATGTAACTACAGGCCCCAGAGCACTATATATACCTCTACACAAAAAGCCCAAAGACAGACAGAGACAGAGGGAGACAGCTTTTCTCTCTCAACTTGGGTTTTCTCTCCCTGCTGGGAGCTTTGGTGTTTTTGTATTCTTTTCTATAAATAAATCTTATCTTATCACTGATCTGTGGTCTGAGGATTCATTCTTTAAATCACTGAGACCAAGAACCTACTGAAGATGAAATTCTGGTATCAGCATCACAGCTCACAGCAACATCAAACTCTTCGGCTTCAGAGAATCTCTCAGCCTTCCAAGAAGCTGGGACTACAGGTACACACCACAACACCCAGCTATCATGTGGTTGCAGTTGTCATTGTTGCTTAGCAGGCCCGGGGTAGGGTTCAAACCCACCACCCTAGGGGTATGTGGCCGGCACCCTGCAGACTGAGCAACAGGCCTCGCCTAAACATCTTTTCTTTTTAATTATCCAGCCTCAGGCATTCTGTTAAAGGATCATAAAATGCACTAAGTCACAGGATGAGTCAAGAAAAGCCTTTCTGGGCAGTTCATCCTGGAATATAGAGGAAGGCACTAGCATGATTCCTAATGTGGCCCCACACAGACCCTCTCCCCTCCTCCTCTTCCTCTTGTCCTAAGACAAACAACACAAAGGACCTACATAGGCACACCCTCTTCCCCAGAAGAAATTCATACCATAGGACCGTAACCCACCAAAGAAGCCTGAGTAAACTGTGGAACTTGCCCCTCCCTATGTCCTCACACAAAAGTGGTCTCTATCTTCCTGGCATGCTCACCAGCTTTGCCCTGCCAAGCGAGTCACTATCCCTTTCAGTAAACCTGGCCTCAACTTCTCTACTCCTGATCTTCACTTTAGCATTACCACGACAGCTTTCATATGGTGCAGATGAATCAGGACTGTTGCCTGACTGGGGCCTGGTTAGCAGCCTAGCCTCATATCGTTGCTGGCCCCCTTAGCCACCTGTTTTCACAGAGCCTCATCCTGATCATGCCCAGACCCAACTCCATAAACTGCATGTTGATGAATTATAGACGATTTTACCCCCAGTGCCATTTAAGTGTTAGTAGGGCCCTAAACACTTTCAAACAGAACCTCCCTCAGCTTGAACTTAGCTCTGTGCCTTGATGTCCTTACACACCCCTCGCTTCTTCATTTCTTTTGTTCATGCCTAACTTGTATATTTGTTTGTTCATTTGTTTTTTTTTATTTTTTTATTTTTATTATTAAATCTTAGCTGCGTACATTAGTGCAATCAAGGGGTACAATGTGCTGGTTTCATACACAATTTGAACTATTTTCATAAAACTGACTAACATAGCCTTCATGGCATTTTCTTAATTATTGTATTTAGACATTTGTATTCTGCATTTAGTAGCGTTCGCCTGTATCCTTCTAAGATGCACTGCAGGTGTGGCCCCACCAATTACCCTCCCTCCATCCCAACCTCACCTCTCCCCTCCCCTCCAATGCCCCTTTCCCCATATTCTTGTGCTATAGTTGGGTTATACCCTTCATATGAAAGCCATAAATTAGCTTCACAGTAGGGCTGAGTACAAGGGTTACTTTTTCTTCCATTCTTGAGATACTTTGCTAAGAAGAATATGTTCCAGCTCCATCCATGTAAACATGAAAGAGGTAAAGACTCCATCTTTCTTTAAGGCTGCGTAATATTCCATGGTATACATGTACCACAATTTATTAATCCATTCGTGGGTTGATGGGCACTTGGTCTTCTTCCACGACTTAGCAATTATGAATTGGGCTGCAATGAACGTTCTGGTACAGATGTCTTTGTTATAATGTGAATTTTGGTCTTCTGGGTATATACCTATTAAAGGAATTGTAGGATCGAATGGCAGGTCAATTTTTAGATCTCTAAGTATTTTCCAAACATCCTTCCAAAAGGAATGCATTAGTGTGCATTCCCACCAGCAGTGTAGAAGTGTTCCCTTTTCTCCACATCCACGCCAACATCTCTGGTTTTGGGATTTTGTCATGTGGGCCAATCTTATTGGGGTTAGGTGATATCTCAAAGTAGTTGTGATTTACATTTCTCAGATCATTAAGGATGGTGAGCATTTTTTCATGTGCCTGTAGGCCATGCTCCTGTCTTCTTTAGAGAAGTTTCTCTTCAAGTCCTTTGCCCATCCTGAGATGGGATCATTTGTTCTTTTCTTGCTAAGCTAATGCATTTGAGTTCTCTGTGGATTCTGGTTATTAAACCTTTGTTGGAGGCATAACCTGCAAATATTTTCTCCCATTCTGAGGGCTGTCTGTTTGCTATGCTTACTATGTTCTTGGCTGTACAGAAGCTTTTTAGTTTGATCAGGTCCCAGTAGTGTGTCTATGACACTGCTTCAATTGCCTGGGGAGTCCTCCTCATAAAATATTCACCCAAGCCGATTCCTTCAAGAGTTTTCCCTGCACTTTCTTCTAGAATTTTTATAGTTTCATGTCTTAAGTTTAAATCTTTAATCCAGTGAGTGTCTACCTTAGTTAATGGTGAGAGGTGTGGATCCAGTTTCAGTCTTCTACAGGTCGCTAGGCAGTTCACCCAGCACCATGTGTTAAATAGGGAGTCTTTTCCCTATTGAATATTTTTAATTGGCTTGTTAAAGATCAAGTAACAGTAAGTAGCTGGACTCATCTCATGGTTATCTATTCTGTTCCAAATATCTACCTCTCTGTTTTTGTGCCAGTACCATGCTATTTTGATCACTATCGATTTATAGTACAGTCTCATGTCTGGTAGCATGATTCCTCCTGCTTTGTTTTTATTTCTGAGTAATGTCTTGGCTATTCAAGTTTTTTTTCTGATCCCATATAAAAGGAAGTATTATTTTTTTGAGATCTTTGAAATATGACAATGGAGCTTTAATAGGAAGTGCATTAAAATTATATATTGCTTTGAGTAGTATGGACATTTTAACAGAATTGATTCTTCCCAGCCATGAGCATGGTATGTTTTTCCATTTGTTAACATTTTCAGCAATTTCTTTTCTTAAAGTTTCATAGTTCTCTTTATAGGGATCTTTCACATCCTTTGTTAGGTAAACTCCCAAATGTTTCATCTTCTATGGCACTACTGTGAAAGGAATAGAGTCCTTGACTGTTTTTTTGGCTAGGCTATTGTTGGTATATCTAAAGGCAACAGATTTATGGGTGTTAATTTTGTAACCTGAGACATTGCTGTATTCCTTGATCACTTCTAAATGTTTTGTAGTAGAATCCCTGGTGTTTTCCAGATATCCAATCATATCATCTGTAAAGAGTGAAAGTCTGATCTCTTCTGACCCTATGTGGATACCCTTGATCACCTTTTCTTCCCTAATTGCAATGGCTAAAACTTCCATTACAATATTGAAGAGCAATGGAGACAATGGGCAACCTTGCCTCGTTCCTGATCTAAGTGGAAATGGTTTCAATTTAACTCCATTCAATACTATATTGGCTGTGGGTTTGCTGTAGATAGCCTCTATTACTTTAAGAAATGTCCCTTCTATACCAATTTTTTTAAGTGTTCTCATCATGAAGCGATGCTGGATATTGTCAAAAGCTTTTTCTGCATCAATTGATAGAATCTTATGTTCCTTATTTTTTAATGTGTTTATGTGCTAAATTACATTTATAGATTTATGCATATTGAACCAGCCTTGAGACCCTGGGATAAAGCCTACTTGGTCATGGTGTATGATTTGTTAGATGTGTTGTTGGATTCTGTGTGTTAGGATCTTGTTGAATATTTTTGCATCAGTATTCATTAGTGATATTGGTCTCATTTGTTTTTTAATTACAACCCTATGCTCTTTTCTGGAGTCTTAGGGACCTCAAATCATTTCATTTCTTGCCTCAGGCTAAGTGCTGGACCATAGTTCATGCTTAAAGTATAAATTTTATGTTATATCTATATTTTTTACCTCAATTAAAAATTGAAAGGCCTGGTTAATGTTAAAAAAAAAAAAAAACTTAAAAGGGCCTAAAAACTCAAAGTTCAATTTTTAGACGTGGCCTCCATAGTCTTTTAATAACTGAGAAGGAGAAAGAATAGAGAAAGAGAGAAAATGGGACTGACTGCAGGCCCCAAAGTAGACAAGTTTAATGAATAAAGAAATGGTGAAATGGTAGAAACAGACAATTCACATTTAAAAACATGCAACTAGATTAGGACCAGGCCCTGGCTCCTGAAGGTGTTTCCCGCAACTGACACCAAGACTCTGCTACCCTGTAGCCTGTCTGCCCCACAGCCTGGCCACTGGCTGCCTCCCTCTATCCCTGAGAACGCCAAGAAATAACCAGTGGCAGATGGGGCAGAGGCCCAGGTCAGGCCTGAGTCTCACACTCAGCTGCTGAAGGCTCTTACAGGGGCTCTTCTGCAGGAGCTGACTCACATGCTGCTCATCTTTCATCTAGCCTAGTGGCTGCTCACCAACTTCCCCTAACTCCACATCATGGTTCCCACAATTCTCAACATACCCCTACAAGTTCATATTGAGATTCATTAAGGGCCCTCCACTAACTCATGAAGGCATGACCTCAGGCTCACTGTATCTAACAACACAAAGCAGGAAGGACAGAAGAAGGCCTTTTGGCACCTGCCTGGAGGATGAAATGGCAGGGAGCAGCTGACTGGGACAAACCATTACCTAGCCTTAATAAAAGGATGCTCAAGTTGAGAACCCTTGTCCAGCAGATACACCTTCCTCGATGAATGAACTTGTCATCGATGTAAATGGAAATTCACAGATTGAGATGTTACCGTTAGAAATGAAAACTGAGGCTCAGCACCTGTGGCTCAGTGGGCTAAGGCGCCAGCCACGTACACCTGAGCTGGCGGGTTCGAATCCAGCCTGGGCCCACCAAACAACAATGATGGCTGCAAACAAAAAATGGCCAGGCATTGTGGCTGGGAAGAGGGCCCAGGACCATGGGCAGCCACAGAGCACAGTGCTCCAAAGGAGAGTCTGGGGTGTCAGGTCTGCTGTGCAGTCAAGAACTGTCGGTAATGAGAATTTATAAGGATGATCCACTAGTGCTTTTCCTGAGGGGCTGGGCTCTGTGTTGGAACCATCTCGCCTGTGTCCTGCCCTGTCTGCAATGCTGTACTCATATCCTGAAGTAGTTGTGAATGATGGAAGAAAATGCATGTTCTTTGAATGTTTAAAACCCATGTTTTCAGACCAAACAATAGAATATAAGAAAATGCTCTCAAAGAGTAGAATGTACCTCAAGTGGTCTGCAGGTAACATGGGGCTAACTGGCTGTATGACCTTTTGAAATAGCAAATCTGTTCAGCAACAATTGAGGTACAAAAAGAAAAAGAAAAATAGATTAATTTTAAACATCGTTTTAGAATTATTGCTTTTACATTAAATCTGTGAGGAAACCATACAACCCTTAAATTCCTGCTTTGGTTTGTATGACCAGACAATCTAAGTTGAGCTTTAACTCAGAGGAAGCAAGTTAGTGAGGAAGGAAATTTTGTAGATTATTTTAAAATGTGCTTGAAAGACATTCAGGATTGGGAAACCATTCAGGACAGTACAAATATAGCCTGAATAAATATCAGACTAGATCATTCTGATTTAATCTGAAGTTCTCTACATATGTTCATTACCCATTCTGAAGGGCTACTGTCACACATGCTGTGTGTCTCTTCAACTTATCTCTGATCCTCTAATGGAAGTGAGTAATTGTAAAGTCTACTCAGCTTTGCAATTATTAGGCCTTGATGAGTTTTAGATAAGCTGATATCATTTCTGCATTTTGCACAATGATTTTGGTCTGCAGCAAAATTTTATTTTCTGCCTTTCTCCCACTCCCTCCTTCATCTTGAAATGCAATGTAGTTGGAGATCCTAAGGTGAAAGATGAAATATTAAGCTTACCTTTAGAATTATCCTTTCTCAAATAAGGAACTCAAGAGGTTCTACTGTAAATAAAAAGGAGCTTGATACTATTAAAGCACCTCAGTCCTGGAGAGGAAAATCAACTTCTTCCCTTATAAATAGTTGCCAGGTTCTAGGAATTGGGGTATCTTTTACCCTCAGATTTTTCTGAGATAACTCTTTTTCTTTGTTGATAATTTTAATGAAGGTGATTGAAGCGTGTAAGACTTTAAGGAGCCACAAAATGAGACTTAACTATTCTTGGAATTGCCGATTGCATGTCTAATTTTATAGTGTGTAACAAATTACTATGCCGTGAGCTATTTTAGTGTTTGAGGAAAATGAAAAATAAAATTTGTTCTTTAATATAATAAATATACCTTAAATTTAAAAATATATGAGATTCAACAATTAAGTTCTACAACTCACTCTGGAAAAAGGACATCACTATGGTCACCAGATGGACAAGGGGAGTACATTAAAGGTGACCCTACTCAGCACTGAAGTAAGTAGCACTTTTCTAGGATGACTTAGAGAACTTGTCAGCCTTCATACATCCATACTGAAACTTCCAAAACTCTGAAACCCGAATGAAATGTATGTACATTAAATCTGACTGCAAAAAGAATAAAATAGGAGGAACTGGATGAAAAATTCATAGTCTTCATAATTGATAAGTCACCAATGGGGCCAGTTAATTATTTCTTTCTCCCTGGACTTGACTATGCTTTCCAGTGTTTCATTTAGGTTGGATATTCCTTGAAGTCAAAATTAAAGTTAATTAAAACAGTTATTATGAAATATTTCAGATATACAAAAATTACAGAATATCAGAGACTTCTGGGTAGTCATGATAACAGATAATAGCATACAACCTCTGCAAGTTGACCACCCAAGTTCCTACAATAAAAGGGTAAACGTGGAGAAGCAGTAAACATAAGGAACTAGGCCTACTATACTGGTACCTACATGTGGAAATGTCCAGTGATGAAAAACAGGTCAACTTAAAGAGGTGATCAACAGAGGGATGGAGCCAATAACAGAGATTCCACTATATGTGTAAGTATGCATTTCCATACATACATTTATATACTTCCATACAAAAGATAATTCATCTTGTTTTTTAAGTTTTCTAACAGCACTTTAATTTTTCTTTGTTGCATATCATAGTTCTCAACCCTTACATTTGAAACTTTTATTGTCTTACGAAACCAATGCAGTGAACAAAATGTCTTACATAAATATTAATATAATATTAGTACACAGATGTGATAATGAAAATCAATCTTAGAATCAAATTTATTTATCAACAAAAATGGCTATTCAGGGGGACGCTTGTGGCTCAAAGGAGTAGGGCATGGGTCCCATATACCGGAAGTGGTGGGATCAAACCCAGCCCCGTCCAAAAACTGCAAAACAAAAAAAATTTGCTGTTCACGCTTGGCATATGTTTTGCTTCATATTTTAAGAATAAGGATGGCTTGGTGCTTGTGGCTCAGTGGGCTAAGGCGCCAGCCACGTACACCTGAGTTGGTGGATTCGAATCCAGCCCGGGCCCACCAAACAACAATGACGGCTGCAACCAAAAAAGTGGCTGGGAGTTGTGGTGGGCGCCTGCAGTCCCAGCTACTTGGGAGGTGGAGGCAAGAGACTCGCTTGAGCCCAGGAATTGGAGGTTGCTGTGAGCTGTGATGCCACAGCACTGTATCCAGGGTGAAAGCTTGAGGCTCTGTCTCAAAAAAAAAAGAGCATTTACTGACATTTATTCTTAAGTACCAGGCACTGTGATAGTCACTGGAAACTCAGGGGCAACAGTTCATATGGACCTGTATGCCAATATGCAGTGTTATGGATGCAATACTAGTGATGCAGGTAGAGACCAGAGAAGGTAATCTATGAATTGCATCTGGAAGGAAGAGTAAGATTTCACCAAGCAATGATGAGTTTGTCCTGATCTTGAAATTAATCATGGAAGGATGGAGGCAAAACACCTACACGAGTAGTTTCAGCCCGCAGAGTACCCTTTCTTTTAGCACAGCCAAATGATTGGCACAGGAGGTGAGTGCTGTAGATTCACGTGTTCAATAATGAGAATGTCCTTAGTCACACATATGTAATGCATATATTTTTACCAAAATTGAAATAGGAAGTACATGGAATAATAGAGAAAGCCACAGTCAGACAATGACTCTATACAAGACAGTTTTATTGGTCTACAAAATCATCACACTGTGATTGAAGAGATCAGAGAATTTCAGAGCAAGTAGCAGGCCTGACAGTAGAAATTTGTGGTGATGACTTGTTTCTATTAATATGTTAAAAGTTTTGGGTTTTGAGGCTGATAATCTCCTGTGGGATATAGTTTAGTGTCTTTTTTTAAGTATCCTTGTCCATCTTCTATTTGTTTCCTTAGAGCAGGGGTCCTCAAACTATGGCCCACGGGCCACATGCTTTAGTGCGAATTGTATTTGTTCCTGTTTTGTTTTTTACTTCAAAATAAGATGTGGGTTCGGCACCTGTGGCTCAACAGGCTAAGGCACTAGCCACGGACACCTGAGCTGGAAGGTTCGAATCCAGCCCCCAGCCCACCAAACAACAATGACGGCTGCAACCCAAAAATGGCCGGGCATTGTGGCAGGCGCCTGTAGTCCCAGCTACTTGGGAGGCGGAGGCAGGAGACTCTCGCTTGAGCCCAGGAATTAGAGGTTGCTGTGAGCTGTGATGCCACAGCACTCTATCCAGAATGACAGCTTGAGGCTCTGTCTCAAAAAAAAAAAAAAAAATGAAAAACAAAATAAGATACGTGCAGTGTGCATAGGAATTTCTTCATAGCTTTTTTTTTTTAACTATAGTCTGGCCCTCCAACGGTCTGAGGGACAGTGAATTGGCCCCCTGTTGTAAAAGGTTGAGGACACCTGCCTTAGAGGAAAATGTGCTATATTTGCAATTGGACATCAGGAAGGAAAATTGTCATACATTAATTTCACCCTGAGAGGTTGTTGGAGCCTTTTGTAAAGTCAGCATTCAAATGTGCATTGTCACCAGGAGAATGTTAAGCCCAAACGGGGAACTTTTGCTGTTTGCAAAATCTGGATAGATACCCTATCTTCTGCTTTTTTTTTTTTTTTTTTGAGACAGTCTCACTTTGTCACCCTCAGTAGAGTGCTGTGACGTCACAGCTCACAGCAACCTTAAACTCTTGGGCTTTAAGCAATTCTTTTGCCTCAGGCTCCCAAGTAGCTGGGTCTATAGGCGTCCTCCACAACGCCTGGCTTTTTTAAAGATGAGGTCTTGCTCTCTGGCTCAGGCTGATCTCAAACCTATGAGCTCAGGCAATCCACCCGCCTTGGCCTCCTAGAATGCTAGGGTTACAGGTGTGAGCCATGGTGCCCGGCCTATCCTGTGCATTTTTATCTATAGTTAACTATATTTGGAGTAAGCTAAGAGGGATAATCAAGAAGAAAGTGGTGATGCTTAGAAAGTTAATAATGAGATCCTTGGTTCTTGAAGCTCTGATACTCCTTGGGGATAATATCCTACTCATGGTTGCAGAATTTAGTGGCAGGGCTAAGAAAGAAACCGGGTGGTGCCTTTTTGCTACTTAGCTGCTGTTCTAGGCATAGGGCAGTGCTTTCTTAGTATGGTTCCAGGACCAACATCATTTGGGCATTATTAGAAATACAGATTCTAATGCTCTGTCCCAGACCTACTGAATGGAACTCTAGGGGTAGAGTCCAGCAGCCTCCCTGATGCAAAGGAGAATGAGATGGAATAGGTGGCACAATGAACTGGGAAAGGGATTAGGTAGGGTAAGACCTATGATTTGTTTCAATATTCTCATCCATAAAAAGAGCATAATCAAAAGTAAATAAAGGGTGGCGCCTGTGGCTCAGCCAGTAGGGTGCTGGCCCCATATACCGAGGGTGGCAGGTTCAAACCCGGCCCCAGCCAAACTGCAAAAATAATAATAATAACCAGGCGTTCTGGCAGGTGCCTGGAGTCCCAGCTACTGGGGAGGCTAAGGCAAGAGAATTGCCTAAGCCCAGGAGTTGGAAGTTGCTGTGAGCTGTGTGATGCCAGGGCACAGTACCGAGGGCGGTAAAGTGAGACTCTGTCTCTACAAAAAATAGTAAATAGGCTCGGCGCCTGTGGCTCAATAGGCTAAGGCACCAGCCACGTACATCTGAGCTGGCGGGTTCGAATCTAGCCCGGGCCTGCCAAAGAACAATGACGGCTACAACCAAAAAATGGCCGGGCGTTGTGGCGGGCACCTGTAGTCCCAGCTACTTGGGAGGCAGGGGCGAGAGACTCGCTTGAGCCCAGGAATTGGAGGTTGCTGTGAGCTGTGATGCCGTGGCACTCTATCCAGGGTGACAGCTTGAGGCTCCGTCTCAAAAAAAAAAAAAATTAAAACTAAAACAAAAAAAAAGTAAATAAAAATGGATTGGCACCTGTGGCTCAAGCACCTAAGGCACCAGCCACATACACCTGAGCTGGCGGGTTCAAATCCAGCCTGGGTCTGCCAAACAATGACAGCTGCAACCAAAAAGTGGCTGGGCGTTGTGGCAGGCGCCTATAGTCCCAGCTACTTGGGAGGCAGAGGCAGGAGACTCGCTTGAGCCCAGGAGTTGGAGGTTGAAAAAAAAGTAAAAAGAGGTCAGGTGCAGTGACTCACACCTGTCATCTTAGCACTCTGGGAGGCCAAGGCAGGTAGATCACTTGAGCTCAGGAGTTTGAGACCAACCTGAGCAAGAGTGAGACCCCATCTCTACAAAAAAAAAGAAAGAAAGAAAAACTGAGGCAAGAGGATCACTTCAGCCCAAGTGTTTGAGGTTGCTGTGACCTGTGACACCACCACACTCTACCAAAGGTGACAAAATGAGACTCGGTCTCAAAAATAAATAGGCTGCGCCCATAGCTCAGTGGGTAGGACACCAGGCACATACACCCAGGGTGGTGAGTTTGAACCCAGCCTGGGCCTGCTAAACAACAATGGCAACTGCAACAAAAAAAAAAGCTGGGCATTGTGGTGGGCACTTGTAGTCCCAGCTACTTGGGAGGCTGAGGCAAGAGAATTGCTTAAGCCCAAGAGTTGGAAGTTGCTGTGAACTATAACGCCAGGGCATTCTACTGAGGGTGACATAAATAAATAAATACAAATAGAATAGTCACTAGGTTGTTGCTGTGCTGTTGGCTGTGAGTATAGAATAAAGTCATTTACACCATAATAGAGGACTTGCCCCAAATAGTGGAAAGCTGAAGTAGTATCTTAGCTTACAAAGATTGCTTATCTTTTCCCAACTCTTATGTTTGATGACTATGTTGGTAGCTTGAAATTAGCTGTAGTGAGAAATTGCAAAATCCTACAGTCAGGGTCTTCCTTTCATCCCTACTTGGCATGCCAGCCCACCACTGGTTCTGGAATACAAACTCATTGAATTTCTTTTTTTTCCTAGTTTGTAACTACTAGGACTTTAGTTGCTAAGATAAAATTACTTGAATGATTATAGACTTCCTTTAGGTTTTGCTTTGGAGGGCAGGAAACAACCAAGGCCTAGAGCAGAAGCGCACACCTGTAATCCTAGCACTTGGCAGTCTGAAGTGGGAGGACCCCTTGAACTCAGGAGTTTTGAGACCACAAAAGTAGAAAAATTAGCCTTGGGTGTTGTGTCAGGCACCTGTTGTCCTAGCTACTCAGGAGGCTAAGGCAGGAGAATTGCTGGAACACAGGAGTTACCTTGAGGTTGCTGTGAGGTAGGCTGACACCATGCTACTCTAGCCCCAGAGACAAGGTGAGACTGTTAATTTAGGGAAACAGTCTAACATTTTTTTTTGAGACACAGTCTCACTTGTCACCCTTGGTAGGGTGCCCTGGTGTCACTGCTCACAGCAACCTCAAATGCTTGGGCTGAAGCCTCTTGTCTCAGCCTCCCGAGTAGCTGGTGCTACAGGCACCTGCCTGCTACAATGTTCGGGTATTTTTTTTTTCTTTTCTTTGTAGAGACAGAGTCCCACTCCATCGCCCTCGGTAGAGTGCCGTGGATGCCATGGCGCCACACAGCTCACACAACCTCCAAATCCTGTGCTTAGGCCGGTTTATTTTGTTTTGTTTTGTTTTTAAGAGACTGGTGTCACTCTTGCTCAGTCTGGAGTCTGGTCTCAACTCCTGAGCTCTAGCATTCCACTCACTTCAGCCTCCCAGAGTGATAGGGTTACAGGCTGTGAGCCACTCTGCCTGGCCGAGCTTCGGAGTTCTAAATTAGTCTAAGCAAAAGCAAGACCTCCCCTCTGTATTAAAAATAGAAAAAATTGGTCACTGCGGTGGGCACTCCGGAGGCTGAGGCAGGAATGTCATTTGAACCCAAGCGTTTGTGGTTGCTGTGAGCTAGGCTTATGCCATGGCCCTCTATCTGGGGCCACACAAGTGAGACTCTGTCTCAAAATATACAGTGAGACCCTTGTTTCAAAATATAAACAAAGAAATTCTCAATCATCCTTGGCAACTAAAGTCATGATAAAACAAATTGTGGCAAATTACCAGGACACACAATGTAACCAAAGTAGCAAACCACCTTAAGTGTGCGCTGTACAGGGAGCTATTAAACAGACCAGCATAAGTTCCAAGTCACCTCCCTGGTCTTTTGGGAAGCAGAAGAGATGATAAGTCCTTGAACAATAGGCAAGTATAAGAAAGCACTTCAGTTTTAAAGTTGCGTGAAAGTCCAGAATGGATTGGAGAAAGAAAAAGTTGTCAAATTTGGCCTGCAACAATGACCTGTTGAAAACATACTTTAGGCTCGGTGCCTGTAGTTCAAGTGGCTAGGGTGCCAGCCACATACACTAAAGCTGGTAGGTTTGAAACCAGCCCAGGCCCACCAAACAACAATAACAACTACAACCCCCAAATAGCTGGGTGTTGTGGTGGGCCCCTGTAGTCCCAGCTACATGGGAGGCTGAGGCAAGAGAATTGCTGAAGCCCAAGAGTTGGAGGTTGCTGTGAGCTGTGAAATGACAGCACTCTACCCAGGGTGACAGCTTGAGACTCTCTCTCAAAAAAAAAAGAAAAGAAAACATACTTTAAAAAACAGGCGGCGCCTATAGCTCAGTCGGTAGGGCGCCAGCCACATGCACAAGGGCTGGTGGGTTCGAACCCAATCCTGGCCTGCTGAAAACAAACAAATCGCCAGACATGGTGGCAAGCCCCTGTAGTCCCAGTTGCTTGGGAGGCTGAGGCAAGAGGATACCTTAAGCCCAAGAGTTTGAGGTTGCTGCGAACTATAACACCACAGCACTCTACTGAGGGTGACAAAGTGAGACTCTGTCTCAAAAAATCAATCAATCAATAAAATAGGTGCAAGCAATGTGAACCTATAGTAGCAGTTACTTGGGAGGCTGAGACAGGAAAATAATTTGAGGCGAGGAGTTTGAGGCTACAGTGTGCAGTGACTGAGCCTGTGCATTGACACTGCATTCTCCAGCCTAGGCAACGTGGAGGGACTTGTTTTCCTTAAAAAAAACCCTAGATCAAGTATTGATAAAATTCCTTTTATAGTTACAGAAAAAATGCAATTCTATTTTCAAGGACCTGAATCTGGAGGCTTTTGCTTATCCCTTTCACGGGTGGCAGTTATTAATGGTGGAACCACTTCAAAGCTTTGAATCTAAAGTCAGCATGTAAGGAAGACAATTTTTTTTTTTTTTGTAGTTTTTGGCCAAGGTTGGGTTTGAACCCATTACCTCCGGCATATGGGGCCCGGCGCCCTACTCTTTTGAGCCACAGGCACCACCCCAACAATTATTATTATTATTTTATCACAGATGCAATAAGGCAACAGTCAATAATGTTGCTGAGAGAAAGCTAATATTATTGTGGTACTGGTCACCTTCTTGTGCTAGACTCAATGAAACAAGGAAGAAGAAAAAAAAACCCTCCTATTCTAGCAGAGGAGATATGTACTCCTTTTTCTTTCTTTTCTTTTCTTTTTTATTTTTTGTAGAGACAGAGTCTTACTTTTTTTGTAGAGACAGAGTCTCACTCTACTTTATCAGTAGAGTGCTGTGGCGTCACACAGCTCACAGCACCCTCCAACTCCTGGGCTTAGGCGATTCTCTTGCCTCAGCCTCCCGGGTAGCTGGGACTACAGGCACCCATCACAATGCCCGGCTATTTTTCTGTTTTTGCCCTTCTGCCGAAGCCAGGTTTGAACCCACCACCTTCAGTATATGGGGCTGGTGCCCCACTCGATGAGCCACAGGCGCTGCCCTCCTTTTTCTTTCTTTTTCCCATGTCAACAACACAGAGCTATAGCCTCCCCAAAGTCAAACAGCTGTTGGTCATTTATGGGAAAGTTGCAATGCTACACCTTCAACAGGTGGGCAGATTATTTCTTGCTATGTTTATACATTTCCTAGCAACAGGGGACTGAATGCATTGCTTGTTTTCCTATGTGACAAGCCCTGAAAGAGAGGCAAAGAGCCAGTGGAGAGTCATCTGAGTTTACCAGCCTCAGTTCTGACTTCCCGGAAGATACAGCCTGGATACCTGGGGGTACAAACAACCAGAGACTGCTCCTCTGTAGGACACACCCAACTTTCTCAACCACAGTACTTGCAAACGATTAAGGACAGATAACATTAGAACTAAATACCTATCCTCTTCCCCACATCTTTAAGTTACCTCTGTAAATAGATGAGGGTTGACTAGTTCTGGCCAGTGGTCTATGAAAAAGTTGTGTCATTTTCCAGCTGAGGCAATTCATTGCTTGTGTGTCTCCATCATTTCTTTGCCCTGCTGCTTCAACACTGAAGGCCTTGAATTCCAGATGGTGGAGTTAGAAGACGGAAGGCAGGCTACTTGGCTCACAGTGGGGAGAAACACATAGTGCATAAAACCATTATTCAAGTTTGTCCTTTGCAGCAATTAACACGAAGTGATTTTACTAATAACACTGCTTCCCTCCTGACTTCTCCATAAGGCACTGCTGACTTTCTCCATGTCCTACTTTGTGACTGTTCTTCAGTAACTCAATATTTCTTATCTTTACATTCCCCAGAGTTGTGTTCAACTATTTTCATAACCAGATCAAAAAACTTAATCTAGGGCGGTGCCTGTGGCTCAGTGGGCGGGGCGCCAGCCCCATATACCAAAGGTGGTGGGTTCAAACCCAGCCCTGGCCAAACTGCAACAAAATAATAGCTGAGTGTTGTAGCGGGCGCCTTGTCTCAGCTATTCAGGAGGCTGAGGCAAGAGAATCGCCTAAGCCCAGGAGTTGGAGGTTGCTGTGAGCTGTGTGACACCACAGCACTCTTACCATGGGCTAAAAAGGCTACCAAAAAAAAAAAAAAACCAGCTTAACCTGGGGTGGCACCTGTGGCTCTTCGAGTAGGGTGCCGGCCCCATATACCTAGGGTGGTGGATTCAAACCTGGCCTCGGCCGAACTGCAAAAAAACAGAAAAACAGTAGGGCATTGTGGTGGGCGCCTGTAGTCCCTGCTACTCGGGAGGCTGAGGCAAGAGAATCGCCTAAGCCCAGGAGTTGGAGGTTGCTGTGAGCTGTGTGATGCCACGGCATTCTACCAAAGGCGATAGAGTGAGACTCTGTCTCTACAAAAAAATAAAAATAATAATAATAAACCAACTTAACCTGGGAGAATTCACCAGGAATTCTGGAGTTTCAACTATTACCCTTGTAATAACAACTCCCATTGGTTTGCAGCACTTTCCATGCCATGGAGTGCTAAGATTACAGGTGTGAGTCTGTCTCTAAAATATATGTGTGTGTGTGTGTAATGCACTTTAAATTCTAATTTAAATTTTAAATTTCTTGTGACCATAAGCCTGGAAATGTTTCTTCTGGCTGGAGTTGCAACTATAGTTATGAGACGTAATTGATCCAGATCACATGGGCACATTATAAATTTGGTAACAATTTAAATATAGAGAATTAAATTTTATTTATTGAGATAGATTTATTATTATTATTATTGTTATTTTTGAGACAGACTCTCACTCTGTTACCCTGGGTAGAGTGCTGCTTGCCTCAGCCTCCCCAGTAGCTGGGGCTACAGGCATGTGCCAGAATGCCTAGCTAGTTTTTTCTATTGTTAGTAAAGACAGGGTCTTGCTCTTGCTCAGGCTGGTCTCAAACTCCTGAGCTAGAGCAGTCCACTGGCCTCAGCCTCCCAGAGTGCTATGGTTACAGGTGTGAGCCATCACACTCAGCCAAGATAGATTTTTTAAATGTATGTTCATGTATACATTAATAAATGTTATTTAGTTATTCTTAGGTTGAGATATGAATCACTACTAATACTATCTCTATATAAATTTTAATCCTTTTATTTTATTTTATTTTATTTTATTTCTTGAGTCTCACTTTGTCACCCTTGGTAGAGTGCTGTGGCATCATAGCAACCTCAAACTCTTGGGCTCAAGCGATCCCCTTGCCTCAGCCTCCGGAGTAGCTGGGACTTACAGGCACCTGCCACAACTCCCAGCTATTTTTAGAGACAGGGTCTCTCTCTGGCTTAGGCTGGTCTCCAACCTGTGAGCTCAGGCAGTCCACATACCTCGGCCTCCCAGAGTGCTAAGATTATAGTTGTGAGCCACTGTGCCCAGCCCCACGTGTCCCATATATGATTTTAATTTTTTTTTTTTGAGATGGAACCTCAAGCTGTCACCCTGGGTAGAGTGTCGTGGCATCATAGCCCACAGGAACCTCCAACTCCTGGGCTCAAGTGAGTCTCTTGCCTTCTCCTCCCAAATAGCTGGGACTACAGGTGCCAACCACAATGCCCAGCCTTTTTTTGTTGTTGTTGCAGCCGCCATTGTTGTTGGGCAGGCCTGGGCTGGATTTGAACCTGCCAGCTCAGGTGGTGTACGTGGCTGGTGCCTTAGCCTCTTGAGCCTTGGCGCCGAGCCTTTTTTTTTTTAGAGACAGTCTCTCTCTATCACCCTCAGTAGAGTGCCGTGACATCACACAGCTCACAGCAACCTCCAACTCCTGGGCTTAGGCAATTCTCTTGCCTCAGTCTCCCGAGCAGCTGGAACTCTAGGCACCTGCCACAACTCCTGGCTATACTGGTTGCAATTTTGGCTGGGCCTGGGTTTGAACCTGTGACCCTCGGTATATGGGGCTGGTGCCCTACCCACTTAACC
>CAUYON010072749.1:0-16202 GCA_963573935.1 Arctocebus calabarensis | reverse complement strand
CCCTACCCCGCCACTGTTCTTGGAGGGTCAGCTCCCCGGGACAGTCCTCAGTCACCAGTTCCTCTAAGTGGCGTGTGACACCAAATGTCCTCTCAAATGTAATTCTCGTGCGCTGTTCAGGCGAGCATGTTATTCCTATTTCTTACGGATGAATGTGTGGAGTAACTGAGACGGAGAGGAAGACGGAGGAAATAGGAAAACTTAGAGGAAGAGTGAGGGAGACCCAAGGAGAGAGGATACCCTCGAAAAGTGAAGTCTATGAGAACAGAGGGCTTCTCAAGAAGGCCCCAGGACAAACCTGCAAGGTCCTCCCTGTGGTGACTCAGCTTTAAGAATTTGAAGACGCTTAACTTCCTGGGACCTGGAAACTAATAATTGCTTCCACGTCTGTAAAAGGCACAGCCCGCTTCTGTAGGTTGATTCAAACTGGCTGGAACTTTTGACTGGAGATAAAAAGAAGATGGAGTCGGTCAGGGAGTGAGGCCATTTTGGACTCTAGTCAGCCTTTGTTCCCCTGGAGGTGGAATAAACCCCTTCCTCTTTTAAACAAGGTGTTTGGGTTTTCTTTCTCCCTACTGGGCCTAAACTTCCCGCAACATCATGAATACTGCCCACTAGAGGACATGGAAAGGATTTGCAAAGAGACTTGAGAGTGAACGCAGAAGATGTAAGGTAGAGTGGAGCCAAAGGGGATGTAGAGCAATAGCTAAAGTTTATTTGGCACCCGGTGAAGGCGCTGAGACTCAGTAGGTACCATCCTGGAAGCCCAAGAGTGCTTACCTTTCAAAGATTTTAGGTAGGTTGAGTGGGGAGAGTATTACTTTGGTGTCCTAGTGACTGTGGCCATATAGGGTTCCAGTGGGCTTCCTGCAGTGACCATTTTGTTTATGGTTTGCCCACCCCCCCCCGCACCCCCCCCCCCCCCCGGAGCCATTGTGTTCCATAGTTCTTCCTTCCTTCTGGCTGAGTCCCTGAAGGGGTTGGTTTCAGCAGAAGTCACTGAACAGCCAAGATGGAATGCCTTGTGCTCAAAATGGATGGTCAATGCTTGTTCTGATTTTGGAGTTCTTCTGATGAGCCTATTAGAAAGAAGGACACCAGGGGTTGAAGGGGGATAGGGGGAAGTCTCTGAAGCAATTTTCAGAAAACCTGGATGTCCTGACAGATGAAGGAAACCAACATAGGGCAACTGGCAGCAAATGGAGAGGTGTCTGAGACACAGAGTCCTGGGATGGCGGGAATGACTGGGAGTCTGGACAGACAAAGCAGCCTGGTTCTTGGACACCATAAGAGGGCACTTGGTGACAAGGAAAACAGACAAGGAACCAAAACTGGATGGGAGAGAAGACAGGGTGTGTAATAGGGAGGAGGAAATTTAACAGTAGGAGCAGATGGGGGAAAAAGAGGGAGAGAGATGTGAGATTGGGGAGAAAGAGCTGCAAAAGGTGACAGCTTTTTTACAAATGGAGCAGAAGATCTTAAAACAAAAAGAGGGAAGATGGGGAGAAAGAACAGGAGAGAGGGCAACAAAATGAGGAGCAGTCTCCCAGCGTGAGGCACAAGAAGAGAAAAGCAAGGGGCAGCACCTGTGGCTTAGTGGGTAGGGCGCCGGCCCCATATGCTGAAGGTGGCGGGTTCAAACCCGGCCTCACCGAACTGCAAAACAGAAAAAAGCTGGTCGTTGTGGCGGACGCCTGTAGTCCCAGCTAGTCAGGAGGCTGAGGCAAGAGAATCACCTAAGCCCAGGAGTTTGGAGGTTGCTGTGAGCAGTGTGACGCCACGGCACTCTGCCAAGGGCTATAAAGTGAGACTGTCTCTACCAAAAATAAAGAAAGAAAGAAAGAAGAGAAAAGCAAAATCAGGGGAGAGAAGGTGAGGATGAGAGGTTTGTAGAGAATGAGGGAGGGAAACACAAGGAAATAAAAACACTTGGGCCCTGAGCCCAGATGAGTCTTTTTTTTTTTTTTTTTTTTGAGACAGAGTTGCCCTAGGTAGAGTGCCTTGGCATCACAGCTCACAGCAACCTCCAACTCCTGGTCTTAAGCAATTCTCTTGCCCCAGCCTCCCAAGTAGCTGGGACTACAGACGCCTGCCACAATGCCTGGCTATTTTTTAGTTGTAATTGTCATTGTTGATTAGCAAGCGTAGGCTAGATTTGAACCCATCAGCTCTAGTGTAAGAGCTGGCATGTTAAGCTGCTTGAGCTGCAAGCGCCAAACCTCAGATGAAACTTGATGTGATTGTGTGTAATTCAGTTGTGACCCAGTTTCCCCAGTTTTAGTCTAATAAGTTTAGCATTTGATGCAAATATAGAGATGAAGTTGAGAATTGCACAATTCCTGTCCCTAATGCTGGTGCATGAAATAATTCCTAGCCTCATAGGCTTTCTCCTCTACTTGTAGCCCAGATTCAGCCAGAGGCCAGTGAGTTGACTCATTTCATTGTGGGTTGCCATGTGAAGGGATAGTCTTAGTGACTTAGTCCTTGACCTGTAGGATCTGACCCTATCCACATATCATTACTATCAAAATCAAGTTAGATTATGGGGCACCCACTGGGAGTCCCCCCCAAAAGTCAGGGAAAAGTCACTCAGGGAAACCACACACACATTAGTGACTAGAGGTAAGATATTCTGTGTGCAGAAGGAGTAGTTTTTCCTATTTCAGACATTAAAGGGAAGAAATTTTCTTATTCATTTATTTATTTAGTTAGGTTTTTTTTGAGACAGAGTCTTACTGTGTTGCTCTGGGTAGAGTGCCATGGCGTCACAGCTCACAGTAACCTCAAACTCTTGGGCTTAAGTGAGTCTCTTGCTTCAACCTCCCCAGTAGCTGGGACTATAGGCGCCCACCACAATACCCGGCTATTTTTTGTTTTTGTTCTTGTTATAGTTGTCATTGTTGTTTGGCAGGCCCCAGCTGGATTCAAATCTACCAGCTCTGGTGGATGTGGCTGGTGCCCTAGCCGCTGAGCTCCAGGCACCGAGCTGGGAAGACATTTTCTAACAACCTACCCTCCCTGTCCCAACTGGAACTTCTAACCAGTAATGACAGGGAATGACCTGTGTCTGCTCCTGAGTGTTGCTGGCCCTGCAATTCTGCATCATTGCCAGTCCCACTCAGAGTCTCATGGTGGCCTGGCATTCTCCCTGCATAGCTTCATCAATTTTTATTTTTATTTTATTTTTATTCATTTACTTGTTTTGAGGCATAGCGTCTGTTACCTGGTAGAGTGCCCTGGCATTTCATAGCTCACAGCAACCTCAAACCCTTGGCTCAAGAGATTCTCTTGCCTCAGCCTCTCCACTAGGTGAAAGTAGAGGTGCCCACCATGACACTTGGGTAGTTTTTCTGATTTTGCTGCTGCTGCTTAGGCTGGTCTGGAACTCCTGAGCTTAAGGGATCTTCCTACCTCGGCCTCCCAGAGTGCTAGGATTACAGACGTGAGACACCAGGCTGGCCCAGAATTTCCTCCTTGAATCTTTTGTCATCTCTGTCCATACCCTGCCTTTCCTTATATCTCATCTCATAGTTTAAACCCCTATGACATGTTTCTGTTTCCCCTTTTGCTCTCTCCCCTGATGTCTAGAATTCAGTGTCTCATTGTGTCCTCACCTCTCTGATGGGCCAAGTAACAGGCATCTCCACCTTCATGTGTCCTAAGGGGACTTTTTCAACGCTGTGAAACATATTCTCCTGGCTCGGCGCCTGTGGCTCAACAGGCTAAGGTGCCAGCCACGTACACCTAAGCTGGCGGGTTCGAATCCAGCCCAGGCCCGCCAAACAACAATGACGGCTGCAACCAAGAAATGGCCGGGCGTTGTGGCGGGCACCTGTAGTCCCAGCTACTTGGGAGGCGGAGGCAAAAGACTCACTTGAGCCCAGTAATTGGAGGTTGCTGTGAGCTGTGATGCCACCGTACTCTATCCAGGATGAAAGCTTGAGGCTCTGTCTCAAAAAAAAAAAAAAAGAAAGAAAAAGAAACATTCTCCTGCAGTCCTCATGTCTCAGAGCAGAATGACCCTGTGCTCTCTGAGGCTCGTGGAACTTCTTGTCCTATACGTATACTTAAACGGTAACCGCCATGTGAGTTGTACTTAAATAATGCAAATTTTGAACCTGTGGCCTCAGGAAGCATGTATTACTCACATATCTCTTGACCTTTCTTGACATAAGGAAACATCGTGACCCCAAGGAATAATTTTGTTCTACTATGTTGTAATATGTAAGACATAGTAAATCTTGCTCTGTCACCTGGGCTAGAGCGTTGTGGCATCATCATAGCTCACAACAACCTCAAACTCTTGGGATCAAGGCATCTTCTTGTCTCAGCCTGCCTAGTACCTGGGAATGCAAGTGCCCACCATGACAACTGGCAATTTTCTTCTATTCTCACTCTTGCTCAGGCTAATCTCAAATTCCTGAATGCAAGGAGTCCACCTGTCTGGACCTCCCAGAATGCTAGGGTTATAGGGATGTGCCACTGCACCAGGCCAAGAGGTATCTTAACACATTGTTTTTCTTTCTTTTTTAACTCTGTTGCCCTGGATAGAGTGCCAAGGCAACTTTTAGGCTCAAGTGAGTCTCTTGCCTCAGCCTCCCAAGTACCTGGGACTACAAACGCCCACTATGGTGCCAGGCTAGTGTTTTTGTATTTATAGTAGATACAGGGGGTCTCTGTCTTGCTGAGGAGGGTTGCAAACTCCTGAGCTCACGCAATCCACCTGTTCATACCCCAGAGTGCTAGAATTACTTGCATGAACCACTGCACCAGGCCAAAATATTATTGATAAGTAATTTTAACCAGAAGCCATCTCATGTCATTGGTAATTATCCTGGTGTGGCAATCAAGAGAGCTTTTACAACATCCTAGTTGTAATACCTAGTGCAAGTGCAAACACATGATTACTTGTGATTGGTGAAAAACATTTCCTTATGAAAACCCAAGTTAACTCTTGACCTGTCAACAGTGCGTTCAGCCCATTTTTGTGTAAGGCAGAGAAAAACAGTACGTGTTGACTTAAAAGAGGTGGGGAAATACATTCTTTTAAAACTTTTCTTGAGACACAGGAGATGTAAGTGTGCAGGCATGGGCTCTCTGTGCTCTGCTCCAGCCACATGGGCCCCTTTTCTGTCCCCACATTGCTCCTGCCTTAGGGCCACAATGGTGGATGTCTATCTTTCCAGAACTCTCCTGTCCGTTGGCTACAGGTAACAAGCCCCCTTCCTTCCTTATATGTTTGTTCTGATGTCACCTACTCACAGAGGATTCTGTCCCCTATTTAATATTTCAGCCACCTCTTCACCCCCACCAGGCCCTTGGTAGTCCATATTGGTTGAACTGCATATTTCTTTTGGGTCCTTTGCCATTCACTATCAGGACACTGGTGACAAGTTTCCAAGGGGAAAGCAGAGACAGAAGGTGGGAGGGGCTCTGGCCTTGACCCTCTGAGTGGAGCTCAGGCCTGGCATCACATTAGAGTGTGGAGGGTTTTTTCTCTCTCTTTTTAAGAGACAGTCTCACTTTGTTGCCCTCAGTAGAGTGCTGTGGCGTCACAGCTCACAGCAACCTTCAGCTCTTGGACTTAGGCGATTCTCTTGCTTCAGCCTCCCAGCAAGTAGCTGGGACTACAGGCACCTGGCTATTTTTTTGTTGCAGTTTGGCAGAAGCCAGATTTGAACCTGCCACCCTTGGTATATGGGGCTGGCACCCTACACATCGAGCCACAGGTGCTGCCCTGGAGGCTTTTTTTCAAATACATCTCTCTTATGTCGGGTGGGGACCCACCTTTAGTAATGGTTCCAATGACCAGGTGTGTCCAGTCTGTGTCCAGCTTTGAGCACTGAGGCTCTGTGTCCTCCGTTGCTGAGGGGGTGAGGTCAGTCTGTGATCACAGACGGGTGAGGGGCTGTGCTCTGCCTTAGGTTTGTGGTTGTATCCTAGAAAGGAGCTCAGTGCAGCCCAGCTGTCCTCTCCTGTCCCCCTGTGTGTGGGACATCACCAGGAGGGAGGCGGGCTCTGGTGAGGGGGTCAGAGAATCTCCAGTTCCATCTTTCTGTAGGAGCGTATTGTCCCTCCATCCCTCTCAGTGCAGTGGGCAGCAGAGGACCTGCCTTTCCGCAGGGCGAGGTCTTTCCTGTGTGAGTGGTTGTGTCACAGGGAGGGAGTGTGTTGATTGTAAATAATAAGCGGAGTATTTTTCTTATTCAGGATTGACTTCTAAAGAATCCAGTTACAGAAGAAGCCCAGAAGAGGAAAGAAAAGGATTCAGAAATGGCTGTGCCTCAGGTACAGTGATGTTCTCAGTGGGTCGTCTGAGTCCCCCTCCTTTCTGAAATGCTGGCACTGGACTTGCTGATCTCTGACTCTGCAGTGTCCGGCCTGACGTGTTTGCTGCCACTCAGCCCTGCCTTCCCTCAGTCCCTCTCCCCACGACCCAGTGACTTGAGCTTGTGCAGAGGCTCCATAGGGCAGGGCCCTGGGAAGGACATCAGTTAGAGAGGGGATGTGGCCCCTGTGGTGTCAGTGAGATGGGGCAGCAGGGACTGTTTAGGGGCCACATCTGGGTGCACTGTCACTCTGTAGAGCAGGACTGGAGAAGCTGTGTCTAGAAAATCTATCCAGAGCAGGTGAGATTTTTCCCTCATTAAACAAAACTTCCTATTGTGTTCTTTTTGTACTTCAAAATTTTGAAAACCTTGGGAAAATGACAGGCCTTTGTGTTGATATTTTTCAGTTTGTTTTAAGTATTCATAATTTTCTTTATTTTGTGGAAGTGTGTATATAAAATATTGCTCAATTTTCTTTTCCTATTTTAGGATCGATTTCATATCCTTTGGTTTATATTCTTTATACATATCTTGGTGTTTTTTAATAAATTATGCATTTTAATAATGTGAAACACAAATCTATTCTTTCTAATAACACCTGGTTTTTCTTTTCCTTTCTTTCTTTCTTTCTTTCTTTTTTTTTTTTTTTACGAGACAGAGTCCACTTTATCACCCTTGGTAGAGTACTGTGCTGTCACAGCTTATAGCAACCACCAGCTCGGCTTATGCGAATCTTTTGCCTCTGCCTCCTGAGTAGCTGGGACTATAGCCACCCACCACAATGTCCGGCTATTTTTTGTTGTAGTTTTGGCCCGGCCCAGGTTTGAACCTGCCACCCTCGGTATATGGGGCTGGCCCCTACTCACTGAGCCACAAGCACCGCCCTACCACCTGGTTTTTCTTGTGCTTTTGTTTGTTTTATATTTCTTTGCAAGTCCTTGCATGATCACAAAATACCATGATTCATTTAGTCTAAAGTTTTACTGTGTAATATTTTGGTTATGTTTCTGTTTAATTTGAATTATTATATAGATCTTATTTTAAGTATTTAAAGTTCTAAGGTGTTCATTTTTAGTTTGGTAAATCTCTCCATTTTCTTCATCTTTTCACAATGACATTTGTTCTCCTTTGACATGACACAGATTCATTGACACCCCAGTATTTTCCTTGTCTTTGAATGGTTCTGGACTTCTCATCACAGAGGTCTTTATGTGTCCACATGTTCTGATGAGAATTGGGTTTGGTGGTCCTGGATCATGTCTTTGATATGTCCTTTAGTAAAGTTTGTTTCTTTGCATCTTCACATTCAGCAATGTTAGGTACATTGACATTATTACACTACGTTCCTCAAAGTTTGTTATACTGGGAAACTGGAAGAGGGAAGACAGAAGTACAAAAGGTGTTAGTATTCAAATATCACATGATGCAGTTTAAGTTTTTAAGGTAACAGAATTTTCTACTGAAATCACTCAAATTGGTTAGGAATGACGATGTGAAACACACACTTCATCCTTTTCTTGGCTGGTCCAGAAGTCATTTTGTTCAGTGTGTGGTGGCTCACACCTTGTAATCCTAGCACTCTGGGAGGTGGAGGTGGAGGCATAACTTTAACTCAGGAGTTCAAGACCAGCCTGAGGAAGCGTAAGACCCCCTTTCTACTAAAAAGAAAAATTAGCCTGGTGTTGTGGTGGGGGCCAGTGTTGCCATGTGTTCAGGAGGCTGAGATTGGAGGATCACTTTATTTCAGGAGTTTGAGGTTGCCGTGAGCTAAGCTGATGGCATAGCACTTCAGCCTGGGCAACAGAGGGACACTCTGTCTCAAACAAACAAACAAACAAAACAATGTTTATAAAATACAATTTGGTTAAATTTCCTAAAGTAGTGGAAATGAGATTATTGTGTGGAAATGTTTATTATAATATAAATATGATAAAAGAGTTTTACAAAAGAGGATTTTTATCAAATTAGGGAGACAATTTTCAGATCATGATAATGAAGCAATATATATACCATGGTGAGTTTTCAAGTCTAACAAAATTATCTGATTGTAAATATGGTTTTTTTCATCTCATTTTTTCTCTTTGGTATACTGTAGATTAGCATGTATATTTAATGATTTTTTAACTATATTATTCTAGTGACAAATTTAGAGAGTTTGTAAATGTGTGCACTGTTATGAGACAGATTTTGTGACATGAGTATGCTCATAGGACAATGGCAGGCAAAGGCTAAGTTCTCTACCAGCAAGAAAAAGCAGTGCATGTTAAAGTCTGGAGTGTAGAGAAAACTTTGGGAGAATATGAAATAGTTGAAATAGTGGACTGAAATGTCTTTTTTTTTTGAGACAGTCTCACTACGTCACCCTCGGTAAAGTGTTATGACATCACAGTTCACAGCAACCTCAAACTCTTGGGCTTAAGCGATTCCCTTGCCTCAGCCTCCCAACTAGTTGGAACTATAGGCACATGCCACAATACCCAGCTATTTTTGTTGCAGTTGTTTAGCTGGCTGGGGCCAGGTTCAAACCTGCCACCCTTGGTGTATGTGGCTGGTGCTGTAACCACTGTGCTATGGATGCTAAGCTGTGAACTGAAATTTCTTTTATTTTTTTGAAACAGAGCCTCAAGCTGTCACCCTGAAAAGAGTGGTGTGGCATCACAGCTCACAGCAACCTCCAATTCCTTGCCTCCTCCTCCCAAGTAGCTGGTACTACAGGTGTCCACACAACGCCCAGCGTTTTTTTTTTTTTTGGTTGCAGCTGTCGTTGTTGTTTGGCGGGCCTGGGCTGGATTCGAACCCGCCAGCTCAGGTGTACGTGACTGGCGCCTTAGCCCATTGAGCCACAGGTGCCAAGCCTGAAATTTCTTAATGTGGGCCTTATCTCAAATAAGATACTTGGAAATTGCATGCTTAGAACTTAATCAGTATCTGCAGAGGTAAATGAAAAGGTAGTAAGAGGGAAAATCTCCCATACTTCAAGTTGACTTTGTTACAAAGGATATAATCTCTATTGCTAAATCCTTAGAGGCCATTGTGCCATCTTCTTCTGGCTGTTATTTCTATTCAAGTGACAGTCTTTTAGGAATGCAAGATGTTTTGTGGTTCTGGTGGAAAAACTGGCACTCAATAAAATTGATTTCAGGGTGGGTGCTGTGGCTCACACCTGTAATCCTAGCATTCTGGGAGACTGAGGCTGGTGGATTGCCTGAGCTCACAAGTTCAAAACCAGCCTGAGCCAGAGCCAGGCCCCATTTCTAAAAATAGCCAGGTGTTGTGGCCAGCACCTGTCGTTCCAATTACTTAGGAGGCTGAGGCAAGAGAACTGCTTGAGCCCAAGAATTGGAAGTTGCTGTGAGCTGTGATGTCATGGCACTCTACTAAGGGTGACAAAGTGAGAGTCTGTCAGAAAAAAAAAAATAAAAAAGATTTGATTTCATTCAAAATTACTTAAACATGGGTGGCGCCTGTGGCTCAAAGGAGTAGAGCACTGGCCCCATATACCGGAGGTGGTGGGTTCAAACCTAGCCCCGTCCAAAAACTGCAAAAAAAAAAAAAAAATTACATGATAAATATATCTTTAAATAATTTCAAGTTGGATGTGGTGGTGCACACTTGCAATTAATCCCTGGGAAGCTGAGGCCAGGGGTGGGGGTCATTTGAGAAAATAAAACTCCTAAAATATATAAAAATTTAGTGGGGCGCAGTGCCTCAATCTTATAATCTTATCATGCTGAGTGGCTGAGGTGGGTGGATCACTTGAGCTCTGCAGTTCAAAATGAGCCCAACCAACACCAAGATCCACTCTCTACTAAAAAATGGAAAAACTAAAGCCGGTTGCAGTGGCTCATGCCTGTAATCCTGGCATTCTGGGAGACCCAGGCAGGTGGATGGCTGGAGCTCAGTTTGAGACTAGCCCGAGCAAGAGCGAGACCCCCCTCTAAAACTAGCTGGGTGTCATGGTGGGCATCTGTAGTTTCACCTACTTAGAAGGCTGAGGCAAGATGATCTCATGTGCCCTATTAATAGTTTGTAGTTGCTGTGAGCTATTACTCCAGGGCACTGTACCAAAGGTGACAACGTGAGACTGTGTCTCATAAAAGGAAAAAATAAATAAAATAAACATAGAAAAACTAGCCAGGCATTGTGGAGGGTGCCCATAGTCTCAGCTATTTGCAGAGGCTGGAGGATCACTTTAGCCCAAAAGTTTGATGTGGTTGTGAGCTATGACACAACAGGCATTCGACCCCCGTTGACAGAATATGTCTCTCTCAAAAAAGAATATATATGTATATATATTACAAATTTTACATAAAAGTGTACTTTCTATTTTTTTTTTTTTTTTTTTTTTTTGAGACAGAGCCTCAAGCTGTTGCCCTGCAGAGAGTGCTCTGGCATCACAGCTCACAGCAACCTCCAATTCCTGGGCTCAAGTGAGTCTCCTGCCTCCACCTCCCAAATAGCTGGGACTACAGGTGCCCACCACAATGCCCGGCCATTTTTTGGTTGCAGCCGTCATTGTTGTTTGGCGGGCCGGGGCTGGATTTGAACCTGCCAGCTCAGGTGTACGTGGCTGGCGCCTTAGCCCCTTGAGCCACAGGCACCAAGCCAAAAGTGTACTTTCTAATTACCTTCATATTGAACTTATAGTCACATGAATTTATGGTCCTTTTAGTGCATATTTGTGAACTTACTATGAGGCTAGCAAAGTTTTGTTTGTTTGTTTGTTTGTAGAGACAGAGTCTCACTTTATCGCCCTCGGTAGAGTGCCGTGGCGTCACACAGCTCACAGCAACCTCCAACTCCTGGGCTTAGGTGATTCTCTTGCCTCCTCCCCAGTAGCTGGGACTATAGGCACCCGCCACAATGTCCAGCTATTTTTCTGTTTTGCAGTTCCACTGAGGCCGAGTTTGAACCTGCCACCTTCGGTATAAATACCCTGGTGCCCTATTCGATGAGGCACATGCACTGCCCGAGGCTAGCAAAGTTTAACTTAAAGGTACACGAGTGTAAGAGAATAACTAGTGTAAAGAACACATATGTTATTCCCATCTGTAGTCAAGAGTTACTGAATTTTTCAAAGTAACCCTTGGCAACCACCTCACATTGGTCTGAGCCTTCCACCCCGCTGGTGGTTGTCCCTCAGGAAGACTGTGAAAGTGAGCTGAGGTTTGAAGCCCTTTGTCCTGTGTGAACAAGGATTTGAAAGGGAAAAGATTTCTAGTGTGTTTTATTGGGCATCACCTGCACATTCAGCCCAGGCAGGGTTTTGCAGTTCATATTGTACTTTGCCTCTCCTTCACAGACATTTCTGGGGTGTTTAATATAATTGCAGAACTTAATTTTAATTGTAGGAACGTTCCTAGATTTAATTACCAACAGACGTTGATAGTCCCAGCCAGATTCTGGTTCCCTGATCCCTGAGATAAAGTCCTCACCCACGGAGGGTGGGGGAGGGGGTCACGTCTTTCTAGGCCGCAGGCCTCGCCCAAGTGGCCCTGGATAGCAGCAGAGCTGCGTCCTGTCCCTGGTTGAAGGGTTCTGCAGAACCCACACCTCTGTCGTAATCCGTCTCCTCAACCTTCTCCTCATTGTCCTTGGCAGGTTAGCTCCCCAGGACAGTTCTCAGTCACTTCCTCGAAATGGGGATAGGGAGAAAAGAGCAGGGCTTTTTATGTGACACCAAATATCCTTTCGTCCCCAATTCTTATGAGCTCTTTAGGTGAGCATATTATTCCTATTTCTTACTGATGAGTGTATGGAATAAGACAAGGAGAGCAAGAGAGAGGAAATAGGAAAACTTAGAGGAAGAGTGAGGGAGACCCATGAACACTGCCCTATAGAAGAGGAGGGAGAGATTTGCAAAGAGAAGGGAGAGTGAAAGCAGAAGGCAAGACACCAATGGGTGAAGAGTCTCTGAAGCAATTTCCAGAAAACCTGGATGTGGTGACAGATGAAGATCAGCAACGTAGGGCAACTGGCAGGAAAGGGGGAGGCACCTCAGAGAGTCCTGGGAGGGCAGGAATGATCGGGAGTCAGGGCAGGCAGAGCAGCCTGGTGCTGGGACACCAGGAGGGAGCACCTGGTGACAAAGAGAGCAGAGTAGCAATCAAAGGTATCTGAGAGAAGAGACTGGTTGCAACAAGGACGAGGAATTTAACAGGGAGAACAGAGGGGGAGCAGAAATGGGGAAGGAGGGGAGAGATAACGTGAGACTGGGACAGTCAGAAGATTGGAGAGAAAGAGCCTGAAAAGGTGACAGGTTTCCAGAATGGAACAGAGCAGTCAAAAAAAGGAAAAAGGAGGGTGGCATCTGTGGCTCAAAGGAGTAGGGCACTGGCCCCATATGCTGGAGGTGGTGGGCTAAAACGCAGCCCTGGCAAAAAAATTAAAAAAAAAAAAAAAAAAAAGGAATAAGGAATAGAGAGAAAGAGAAAAAGCAGGAGAGAGGACCACAGAATTAGGAGCGAAAGCCCAGGGGGAGCCACAGAGGAGAAAAGAAAAGCAAGAGCAGGGGAGAGAAGGTGATGAGAGGTTTGTGGAGAATGAGGGAGGGAAACACAAGGAAATGAAGACAGAGGGGCCCTGAGCCCAGATGAGTGTTGAGGTGATTGTGTGTGATGATTAAGTTGTGATACAGTGTTTAATCAATTTTAATCTAATAAATTTAGCATTTCCTGCAAATACAGAGATGAAGTTGAGAATTACACAACTCCTGTTCGTAATGCTGGTGCATGAAATAATTCCTGGCCTCACAGGCTAGCCTCTGCTTGTAGCCCAGATTCAACCACAGGCCAGTGAGTTGGCCCAATCAATTGTGGGTCATTCTGTTTCCTTTTCATGAACTGGGGTAGGAAGTGGGGTAGTGTCTGAGATAGAAGAAAAAAACCACGGTATTTTTTTTTACTTTCACAATCAAGAAGTCAGTGAGTGTTCACAACACAGAATACATAGCCTCTGGTCACTGATGTGTGTGGGGGTCACTACTCATCAGCATGGAGCTGTCCATCAGACACCCATAGGGTCATCTATAAGGTAACTCAGCTATCACACTGTCTACCTGGACATGGAATCCGATCCCCGGTTGTAGGGCTCAGCTCCACAAAGCAGCCCCACATCAAATGCCAATCCCATGTCCCTAAAAGAGACCAGAACTTATAACTGAACGGCTGTAAATTGTGTTTCATGACTCTTTGCTCACATTTTCTTAATTTGATAAAGCTATTCGCAAACTTAGGAAAACATTTTCTGTAGGTTCACACATTTGATACTGAAATATTTCAGAGCACATACATGAACAAACAGAAGCAAGCGCCATTCTCACAGATTAATCAAAAACTAGGAGGGGTGTTGGAAACCATGATTTTTATCTGCATGTGAAGGGAGGAGCAGTCTTGGGGTCTCAGTCCTTGACTCATAGGATCTGACCCTATCCACATGTCAGTACTATCAAAATTGAGTGAGATCATGGGGCACCCAGCTGGGAGTCCCCCAGAGACATGGTCACTGGGGAAACCACACACACATTAGTGAGTAAAGGTAAAATATTCTGTGTTCTGTATGAGTAGTTTTTCTATTTCAAACATTAAAGGTAAGACTTTTTTTTTTTTGAGGCAGAGTCTTACTTTGTCATCTTTGGTAGAGTGCGGTGACATCATAGCTCACAGCAACCTCCAGCTCTTGGGCTCGGGCAATTCTTTTGCCTTTCTCTCTCTTCAGCAGAGAACCATCTTCATACGTGAAAGTCTTTCCTCCCCATGGGATCGTGGCACAGAAAGGGGGTGTGTTGATTCTCAGCACTGAACACCATTATTTTGTTACATTCAATATTAATTTTTTTTTTTTCTTTTTTGAGACAGAGTCTCAAGTTGTTATCCTCACAGCAACCTCCAACTCCTGGGATTCCTGGGCTTAAGTGATTCTTTTGCCACAACCTCCCAAGTAGCTGGGACTACAGGTGCCCGCCACAACAGCCAGCTATTTTTTGGTTGTAGTTGTCATTGTTGTTTGGCAGGCCCGGGTTGGGTTCAAACTTGCCAGATCTGGTATATTTGGCTGGCACCTTAGCTGCTTAAGCTACAGGCGCTGAGTCTCAGTATTAACTTTTAATGATTTATATTTGGTGAGGAGGAAGCCCAAATCAGGAAGAGGAAAGAAGAGGAGTCCGGAATGGCTCTTACTCAGGTACAGTGATATTCTTAGTGGATTCTTGTGTGTCTTTTTCGTTTCTCAAATGATGGCTTTGGTCCTCTCTGACTCTGAGCCATTCCCAGTGATGTATTTGCTACTGCTCGCCCAGGCTTTCTTCAGTTCTTGTCATCCTTACTTTAATTCTATCTCATTGTGACACGACCTGGTGAAGAAGCTCATGTCACCAGTTGACATGACCTGGTGAAGAGGCTCTGCTGGGCACAGTCCTGGGAAGGGCTTCACCCCTAGCCCTAGGTTAGGGAGAGAGTAGGGCCCTGTGGTGTCAGTGCTGTAGGGCAGCAGGGACTGTTCAGGGGCTATATCTGTGTGCACCGCCAGCTCTCTGTAGAGGAGTATTGGACCAGCTGCATGTGCAAGTCAGGGGGTAATCTGGTACATTCTGGAACGGGTGTCCACTTAGTGGAGATCTTTTTTGCCTGATTTTCTACTACATTTCAAGCTAAATTGTGTGAATGCCTGTGTTTCTCATGCCAAATTGTTTATGACCAAGAATGGTATGGACAGATAGACAGACATAAAATCAACATCAATCAGAATATTTGATTCCATCATGTTTTATAATATGGAATCAACATAAATGTCTGAGTGCAGGAGGTTGATTCAGTCATTCTCAGTGTTTCTGTCCCACAGAGGGTCTGCTGCTCTGCAGGGACTCTTCTTTTTTTTTCCTCTCACAGTCCAGATCTCTGTTACCCAGACTGCCGTGGCCTGATCATACTTGCTACACACCTTCCAATTCCTGTGCTCAAGTCATCCTCCCATCCTCGCCTCCCACGAAGCTGAGAGTGCAGGTGCACATCCCTGCACCTGGCTGCTTGTTTTTTCTGTTTATAGAGAGAGGGTCTCGTGATGTTGCCCAGGCAGGAGTTGAATAACTGGCATCAAATAATCCTCCCACGTTGACCTGCTAACCTGCTTGGGTTGCAGGTATGAGAGACAAGCCTGGGTACACAAAATTGTTCAGGCAGTATTTCCTTGTGATATTTAAAGTGCAAGTTTCCTTGGCTCAGCACCTGTGGCTCAGCAGGCTAAGGCGCCAGCCACATACAACTGAGCTGGCGAGTTCGAATCCAGCCTGGGCCCACCAAACAACAATGACTGCTGCAACTAAAAATGGCCGGGCGTTGTGGCGGGCGCCTGTAGTCCCAGCTATTTGGAAGGCAGAGGCAGGAGACTCACTTGAGCCCAGGAATTGGAGGTTGCTGTGAGCTGTGATGCCATAGCACTCTATCCAGGGTGACAGCTTGAGGCTCTGTCTCAAAAAAAAAAAAGAAAAAAGAAATATTAAAGTGCAAGTTTCCAATGATATATTGACCGATACTATATGTCCTAATATGTTGATGTTATTTAGCAAGTTATCTGACTTATTCTTTGAAAATTATGTTTCTGTTTCTTCAACTTAGCATAATACATGAGGTCCATTAGGGTTCCATCAGAGGGCTCGGCGCCCATAGCACAGTGGTTACGGTGTAGGCCACATACACCCAGGTTGGCGGATTTGAACCCAGCCCGGGCCAGCTAAGCCACAATGACAAATGCAACAACAAAAAATAGCCAGGCGTTGTGGCAGGCGCCTGTAGTCCCAGCTACTTGTGAGAGACTGAGGCAAGAAATCCGCTTAAGCCCAAGAGTTTGAGGTTGCTGTGAGCTGTGACACCAAAAGCA
>CAUYON010072748.1:0-12478 GCA_963573935.1 Arctocebus calabarensis | reverse complement strand
GCCTGTAGTCCCAGCTACTTGGGAGGTGGAGGCAAGAGACTCGCTTGAGCCCAGGAATTGGAGGTTGCTGTGAGCTGTGATGCCACAGCACTCTATCCAGGGTGACAGCTTGAGGCTCTGTCTCAAAAAAAAAAAAAGAGAAAATATTTTTACGTACAATGTGTTTAAGCATTATTACAAGTCAAAAAGTTTTAAAACATTAAAAGGTTCACAAAGTGGGCAGCGTCTGTGGCTCAAAGGCGTAGGGTGCTGGCCCCATATGCCAGAGGTTCAAACCCAACTCAGGCCAGAAACTGCAAAAAAAAGGTTCAAAGTAAAAAAAGTTCTAGTAAGCATTATTATAGAAATAAGAAACAATTTATTATAGAATAGAGAAAAATAATTATAAATTTGGTGTTCCTGTATACAGCGTGTATAAAGTCTCCAGCAGAGCTCATACTGTCCTCGGCCTTCTCATTCACTCGCTACTTACTAACCTACAGTCCTGCAAACTCCATTCATGGGGAGTGTCCTACACAGGTGTGCTAATTTTTTTATCTTTTATACTGTGCCTTTCTGTTTAGATATATTTAGATACACGAATACTTACCATTGGGTCCCAAGTGCCTACAGGATTCGGCACAGTAACACCCGTGGAGGCTTGCACCACCTGCGCCCTCCAGCCACGATGTGATGCCAGCGGCACCATCTAGGTGGTGAGTAGACTCCGCGTCCGTCCGGGATGTTCACACACCACGCACAACGTGTCCTCGTCGTTAAGCGTGACTGCATATACCTATACGGACAAATAAATGCAAAGTAAAGAAAACAGAGACCATGGTAGGTTTTTCCGAGTTTAATACCAGGAAATATTTCCATAGATCTGTTGGAGGCTGAAACAGCATAACCCGGCGGCTGAGATCACCCAGAGACGAGCAACTGTAGAGAGCAACTACTCGTCTGCAGCCAGAAAGGAAAAGGTGAGCAACCAGAGCTCGGGAGCTGGCAGGAGAGACTGTCCGCCACCCCGGCTGGCGCTGGCCCTTCTCAAGGGCGTGGTGTGGCTGATGCAGGAAGGCCAAGAGCAGCTGGAGGCTGGACCAGGAGCGGCCACCTGCTGCTGGACAGACGCAGACAGGGACCGGCATCTAGAAGCAGGCTCCTCTCCCTCCCTGCCTTCCGGGGCTTTCTCTGGCGCCCCCCAGTGGCACAAAGCCAGCTGGCAGGGAAGGTGGGGAATATGGACGGCAGATCCCAGCTCGGGCACCTCGGAGCAAAGTACCAAGGAGTGAGCTCGCAGCTGAGACACAATGGGCAGACACCCTGCCTGTGCAAAAGACTTCTGCACCCTGGCTCCCGGACTTCCCACTCCCAGCTCTCCAAGGCTCTTTGCCCCTTTAGAGCCTCTTAGAAGCCCGCCCGTCTCCCAAGCACTTTATGTTGTAAAGTACCGCATCACCCTCCCTTTAACTGCGATTTATCTCACCCAAGCTATTAAGAAAAAAAAAAATTCTGTTTATGTGACCGAACCTATTTATTATTATCAAACTAATGTTGATATTTTCCCTGCATATTTGTTTTATTTTTGTATAGTTCTTAATAATCCCAGAAATTCTAATTAAAGGACTAAGGAAGAAAGATCTTTTTGAAGAGAGGACCTTTCCAAGAACTGCATGTGGAGGAGTTTTCTGCCACGTGACAGCAGTAGGAGTGATAAACTGAACTTAGTACTTCTAAACGTGCCTGGTGCTTATCAGAACCCCGGGCAAGAGCAGTCTGGACTGCCGGGTTACACCACGGAGTGCAGCTGTAGTGTGTGGTGATGCTGTATGTTTTGCAATGCCACTGTAGTCCAAGGTCACTTTCTAACTAATCAGAACATAAACCCTCCTGGCCTGGTTAACAGACATAAAACGTTAGCCAGCCAAAATTTCAGAATTTCTCTTTGATTCCCTGCCCTGCAGGTACCCATCCCTGGGTACTGACCTCACATCTGGAGAGGAATGGAGCCCTCTGTGAGGTGTAGGGGCCCCTTTCTTTAAGGAAAGAACTTGGCCAGATGCCTGGGGCCTTGCAGGTCCTACTCACGCCATTGATGATGCAACCCTACCCCTTTCCCTAGCCAAGAAGGAGAAAGCGCCGGGCCCCACATTCTTAGGGGGAAGACAGGCAGTGGAGGGAGCTGGGAGCTTCGCAGGGCAAAGATATGTGCCTCTTCCAACACGGGATCACTGCTCTGAGATTGTAAAAACTAAACTCAGTTAAAGGAACACCCAGTGGACATTACAAAGGTCATAAGCTGTGGAAGCAGCTATTTGCATTTAACTCCTCAGACCCTCGACTGGTGTTTGTGACTGGATCTTGGGGAGGATCAGACAGTAGAATCAGTCAAGGTGCAGCTGTTCTGGGCCCATGGCCAAGGACAATGAGAGAAAATGATACTGGACACCAATACAGTAAGTGGAAAGAATGCGTTGGCAAAGTAGGCTAGAATTAGACAGGATTCTGACCCACCTCACCTTAGATTGGGTATGACTTTTTTTTTTTTCTTTTCTTTTCAAAACCTACCAGAATAGCAGACCCCTCAGCTTTCAGCTCCCACATAGCAGGGGATCCTTCAGGGCTCCCAACTCCCTGGTCAGATCCCATTTGACCAAAGGAAAGATTTTTTTTTTCTTTTACATATAGAGCAAAGGAAAGATTTTTAAGGACTGATTTCCACAAGAAGAGCTTTACTTGGAGAGTGACCACTTATTATTCAAGAGATTCAACAAGATTTTGTCAAGCGTATCTGGAATAGAGGAGGTGCAGAGCCTAAACATGGGCTTCTTGGTCCATGGGTCCATGTTTCGTTGACCAGGAATGAGGCCATGTTTTTCACTTATTTTTTCACATTCATTAAGAGGGAGCTCTCTCTGGCTGCCTAGACGATCATGGGATCATGGGATCATGACTGAAGGACACAGGTGAAGATTTGCCCAGTATACAGCCAGAGGGAGGGCACAGTAGGTACCAGAAATCTACGCTGACACTCTGTTAAGGTGCTAGGAACAGCAAACTGGAGATACAACGGGAGATTCAGGGCAACACAAACAAGAGTCTTCCAGGAAGAGTCCCCTATCTTAAAGTGGATTAAGATTAAATTCATAAGGACTAGGTGGACACTGAGCCATAAAAGTTGAGGAAATGTTCTCAACAATCCTCCATCCACTGAAGAACTAGGGTGGTCAGCTGACCCCTGGACAGGAGAGCCCTACGAGCAGTCAGAGGACAGCCTCATCCTACCCACAGCAGGGACACAGTTGGGGTAGAGGCATTTTGCTTTAGTAAATGAAATGTCAGTAAGGGCTGACTGAGTAGCAGTAATATGTGTGTTAATTTCTTGATTTTGATGGTTATATACACACTGGAGTTATGCAGAATATTCTTTGTGGAAATATTATATTCAATTCAGTAGTGATGGGACATCATATAGCAATATACTCTCAAGTGGTTCAAGAAAAAACTTATTTGTACTGAACTTGGAACTTTTGTATTCATTAATTTGAGATTTTTTAAAAATCCGTAATTGAAAAAGTGGAATCGGATTCTTACCTCATATCATACGCATATAACATATGCTCAGATCACACATATACATATGTACATTTTTTTTTTAAAAGGACATACTTAACATACCCATGTTCAGGGGTGGGGAAAGCAGAGTGATGGATTAGGGTAGTTTTAATAGCATTTAGTTCATAGGTCTTTCCTTGTTCTTAATTTACACATTAGTTACATCTGTTCTTTGACTTGTAATAAAAAACTTAAATAACAACTATGTAAAATAGGCTTTATTTTTTAGAACTGTTTTATATTTACAGAAACCCTGCACCCAGTTTCTCCTATTATTAACATCTTACATTAGTAGAGAATATTTGCCACAATTAATGAACCAGGAGTGATACATTATTGTGACTAAAATCCGTAATTTATTCATATGGATGAAGGATCCCATTCATGCCTCTTAGCAATGAGTTTCTCAGATTTCCCTTGAGCTGGACCACCTTTCACAGTTTCCATAAGTATTGGTCAGGAATTTTGTAAGATGCTCCTCTCCTGGAGTTTGCCTGAAGTTTTTCTCATGACTAAACTGGTGTCATGTGTTTTTAAGAGGAAGATCAAAAGGTAAAGTGCCATTTTTACCATACCATTATGCACTTACATACTGGAATATAGTATAATCAATATGACATCACACTGATATTAACCTCCATCACCTGGCTGAAGTAGTATGTATCACGGTTTTCCATTATAAAATTCTTCTTCTTTTTCACCTCTTTGGGTGAAAATACTGTACTCTCTTGGAAAGAAGTTACTCAGCCCCCACTTAAGGAGTGAACCTTTGAGGGTGAAGTTATCTACATAAATTTGGAATGCTTCTCCAAGGGAGATTTGTCTTCTCTCCCCTTTTCTTATGAATTCAACTCCCCTTTATTTATGTAATCATCTATTTATATCAGCATGAACTCATGAATGTGTTCTTCAGGCCAGTCATTTTGTTTCTTTTCTAGGTTTTTTAGTTAAACGTTCATTTTTCTATGTTGATAAAAAATACTTTAAAAATATTTAATGCTGGATGAATTAACATATGATCAATTTTAGAAAGCTATACTTATTTCATTCTATACATATATACTGTGCACACACAGACGTGCACATGCATTATATAATACATATATGCATCATATGACGTGTAATACCTACTATGGATTATACTCCCATACATATTTTTATTGCTACTTTTGCTAATTTATTTACATTATTTTGTATTCCACAAATGATCTGAGATGACTTAACAAAAATACACAGTTATATTTAAAAAATACAACTTAAAAAAATAGGTTGTATATTAAGACGAATGGAGAATAAGGACTTGCAGAGAAGATAAAACCAAGGATAAGGGTAGTTTACAAACGCCGAAGATCCTGTACAATGTTGGGGCTGCACCTCAAATCTGACTGTAAGCTTCCTAGAAGCCAAAACGAGGAGGGAAGCGTCAAGTCAGCATGCAGGTATCTGAAGGGTTAGGAAATAGTAGTCTCACTTTCATTTTTGAAAAATAATCTTACATGTTCTTCTCACCTTTATTAAGTTATTTAGAAGAGTGTCTTTTAAATTTCAAATGACCAAGGTATTATTTTTTAAAAATCTTATTCTACTTTTATTATATAGAACATTTGAATATTATGCTGTGATAACCTGAGATTTTCTTCACTGCTAAGAATGTTCTCAATTTTTGTAAACAGAGATTTTAGAAGGTGTTAAATAAACCTAACCACAGGTAAAAGTCCTCAGGTAAGGCTCAGCACCTGTGGCTCAAGGGGCTAAGGCGCCAGCCACGTACACCTAAGCTGGCAGGTTCGAATCCAGCCCAGGTCTGCCAAATGACGACGGCTGCAACCAAAAAATGGCCAGGCATTGTGACAGGCGCCTGCAGTCCCAGCTACTTGGGAGGTGGAGGCAAGAGATTCGCTTGAGCCCAGGAATTGGAGGTTGCTGTGAGCTGTGATGCTACTGCACTCTATCCAGGGTGACAGCTTGAGGCTCTGTCTCAAAAATATAGGTAAATAAATAAAAGTCCTCAGGTGAAAATGTCAGCATGCTGTTACCCATGTGGCTCCAGAGGCCATAATCAATCAGTGTTTGGTTGAAGTTACCATGGTTCAATATCTGGTTTTCAGGCTTTCAGACCTGATTCTATCAATACATTATGAATAGGTCCATTTAACTAAACTCATGAGACTGATATTTTAACACCAAAATTCCTGACCTTTTATAGATTTTTCTGACAATTTTAGAATCTTTGCCTTTGGTATTCTGGAGTTTCACCAAAATGCATTTAGAAGTGGATTTCTTTTTATTTACTATATTTGAAATATGTTGTGTTTCTTCTATTTGTGGGCTCATGTCTTCCATTGGTTAAAAAAATTTTTCAGCTAATCTGACTTTGGATATTGTTGTACATCTGTTTTCCATATCCCAACTTTCTGAAATTTTGATTTTATTTTGATAAAATCTCAAATTTTGATTTTATATAGCATACACCTTCCCACTCCATTCTTCATTCATCATTATTTCAAATCCCAGTATGCTATATCCTGGGTAAATTTTCTGATCTATATTCCAAGGCACTCATTTTTTAGTTATACTGAATCTGTTTAAACTAAATTCCAGATTTTTGTTTTAATTATTGTATTTTTCACTTCTAAAAGTTACATGTTTGATTTTAAAACATGTTTAGTAATTTTTATAGTCTCTTTTTGCTCACTCACATTTGCACCTCTTTTTTAAGTAAATATTAAAAATTTAAATATTTTAACCAGCTATTTTATATTCCATAACCAATAATTCCAATATTTAGGGAGTCCAAGAGTGGCAAGTTTAATCTGGCTAAGCCATCCTGAAGCTGAAACATATATCCGTGGCCTGATCCCCCGAACTGACTTTACAGCATAATTCCTCCAGAGCATTATTTACCTCATTATCACATTCTTGAAGGAAATTCGACTTCTTTGTATTCTTTGTATATATGTTCATTCTTTCTGCTTTAAATCCTCTATGATCTTTTTTAAATGATCTATAAGGCATTATAATGAGAATTCATTAATAATTGTGCTTATATCCTTTTATTGTTAGTGAGTTTTCACTGCTTTTTTACGCTACTTGGTATATTGTTTCATTTTTGTACCCCATGTGCATTATACCCCTTATCAATATGTTATCTTAATGTTTTTGTTTGCTTACTTTAAATTCTTAGCCCATTATTAATATTGTTGCTTCTAATTTCTGGAAAGGCATTGTAGCAAACATGCCTCAGTCAGTCTTAAATCCAAATTCAAATCATGGCCCATAACATATTTACAAGTTTTGGATTGCGTGCTATCAGCCTCTGAAATTAAGCTTCATATAGACTAATGTTAATAATTCCTATCTCATATAATTATAAAAATATCACTGTTCATAAGCAAACTATTGTATGAAAATTGCCTGGCACATGGCAGACACTCAACTGATAGTTATTTTTGCTTCCCAGGGCATCTGTGCCCTTTTTTCTTTCAAGCTATGATTTTGTTTTAGTCATATCTTTTGTAAATAGTATATCATTAGCTTTGCAGTTTAAGTCTATGTTTTTTAAAAAATCTAAGTCATTTTCATTTATTGTAATAATTGCTTTGTCTTCATTTGATTGTTTCCTTTCCATCTTTTCTGTACAGACTGTTTCTTTGCTTTTCTCTTTTGCATCAATATAAACAGTTTTACTAATTCTACTAATGGTTACTGTAAACATTCTTAAAACTTTGTTTTATGTGATTACCAGAGTAACAAAAAAAATTATGTAGTCCCTTAATGAACTATAAGTAACTTAATGTTTTTTTCCTTCTACTTCATTTGGAGCTATAATTTAATGTACTTATTTCATCTTTTTTTTGTTTCGTGTTATATTTTATGCCTATATTTGCACTACTAATTTACTTTTACATATTTAAATAGTCTCAAAGTGAACTGATCTGGTACTCACAGCTAGGCCATGGGTGTTCTCTTGTTGAACATTAACAATTCCTGAGTCTCTGATATCAAAGGAGTTCACTCTCTGATCCTAATAAGGGAAATATTATAATCACACCTGAGCCCAAACAAAAACAAAGTCACCGTGTAAACCATAACAATGACTAACCAAACCATTCTCTTTGTGGCTAACGTTAAGTGACTGCTGCTTCTTCCCAGTTCTCCCAATCCTTACTTAAAAAAAATTTTTTGGGGGGGGGGGGAGACAGAGTCTCATTTTATCACTGTCGGTAGGTTGCTATGGCGTCACACAGCTCACAGCAACCTCCAACTCCTGGGCTTAGGCGATTCTCTTGCCTCAGCCTCCTGAGTAGCTGGGACCACAGGCACCCGCCACAATGCCTGGCTATTTTTTTGTTGCTGTTCGTCAGGGCCTAGGTTTGAACCTGCTACCCTTAGTATATGGGGCCGGCACCCAACCACTGAGCCCCAGGTGCCGCCCCCTTATTTAAGAATTGATACTAAATTGCAAAGTCAACCTTTTATTATTTTTTAAAATGTAGGGGGTACAAATATTGTTATATGGGTGAATTGTATCATGCTGAAGTCATGATACCTGTTGACAGAATAGTATGCATTTTACCTGATAGATAGAGATCACCCTTTCTGACAGCACTCATTCCAGAAATCTTCACTCTGTTCACATTCCTTGAAATTACCTACATGTGCTCAAATTCTCTAACAAGCCCCTTCCTATAGCATTTTTACTGAGAAGCACCTACAAGACCCCAATGATGTGCAGTCGCTCTTGCTACAACAAAAATCAATATAACTAATTTTGACTACATTTGTGCCCTAGTAGTTTCTGACTTTATGACACTAGCAAATGATGGACATCAACGAATACTTGCTTTAAAATATTCTACCAGCTCCTGCCAAAAACTGCAAAAAAAAAAAAAAAAAAAAGAATTTTCTACCATCACTTCTCCAGTCTTAAGTTCTGAATTATCTCTTTATGGTCTGAGCATTTTTAAATCCTGCCTTCCACATTCCCATCAGCCCATTCCCAGGACACCTTCTGAAACTTTCTTATTTTCACCTATAAACAATGCCATAGCTAAGTATTGAATTTATGGGTTATGGTACCTCTAACTTAAAGTTTTACATATTTTATTCTTGTGTACTTTTATCATTTGGAATTCAGGGCTACAAAAAAGCCTGAAGCTGACTAATCTTTTGTTTCTTTGAAGATGACTTTTTCAGGATTTTTTTCCAAAACAGAAAATGCAGTTGTAATTCCTTTGTGATTTTAACATAAAATAATGTCCACTCTTAAGGAGTCTTCCTGTTCATTATCATCTACTTTATTTGAGGAGTTGATCCTAAGGTCAACTCCTGTATCATTATTTTTACTTTCTGCAATTATGATCTATTCTTTCAATGAGTATTTGAGTTTAGCTAGTATGATTTAGGTTAGTCTCTTCTAACCTATCCCAATTCTTTTCACAATGTAGCAACATTCTCTTATATCTTAGGCACCCTGCAGCAATTAGAGAAAACTTGTTTCCTGCCTGAAAGAAAAGTTTTGCTCTACATGTGTTCAGAACACAGTACTTTTCATGTATTGCAAATATGTCCACAGGCCTATTATTATTTCTTATTTGCATTTAAGTAAAAAGAAGCATATCCAAGCCAAGTGTTGGAAAGTAAGATGTACCAATTACCCTCCACCACCCCACGGTCCACTTGAGTGTTGGTAGGATCATGGCAGTGTTTGCCGGTTGATCCCGGTTGATTGCTGGCTTCTTCCTTGGGATGCAAGCAGATTTGAATCCTCCAGGCTCAAGAGGATCACTACAGTTCAGGAGACTCCAAATTGGGGCTGTTCTCCAGACAAGAGGACAAACAAAAGCAGTTCTAAGTTCTTGTTGTGCTCCTTTTGTTGCTGCTTGGACCATCTCTCACATTCGTGTAGTTCTGAGGGCTGTGCCAGCTTTGGGTCCACTGCTAGATTCTCACTGGAGTGTGGCTCTTCTTACTGGAGGTGGATGGCTTCTAAAGAATGTTTTCTGTTGGTGGGATTTTAAATGGTGCCAGTTTGAATACCAACCATTGCCCTGTTAGATGATTTTGCCAATGTAAACCTGCCTCCAGCTCTCATCTTCCTGTATTTCTGAACTGGCAAAGAGGGGATTGTTATTTACAAGGGTAATTACCTTGACTTGGAAAAATCTTTTATATAAGTAAAAATTTACATCAGCATGAACGGTACTTCCTCATCTTGTCCCTCTGCATTATCTGTAGGACATGTTCCTCCTGGATGCTTTCACTCTATTAATTCTCCTTTGTAGCCTATGGTTCTGAGAATCCCCCTGGCAGGAATGTCAACCCTATGAAGACCTGAGCCCTGGAGCCTTCTCCTGTGCCTGGAATATAGTATACCCATAATTTGGTGAGGGAAGAAGGAATGAATGTTTTCCTACTCAAATATTTCCATTGATATTTTAGAGGGAATCAGAAGATGATTCAGTATTTTATGTTGGGCCCATAATATTTTATTTTGATTTTTGTTAAACTGTATAATCTTGACTAATTTCTACACATCAATAATTTTGTTATCATCACTTCTCAGCCTTTTGGCTAAGATCAAGTGTAATAATTTTGTTATTTACATCAATAAAAACACTTCTAATATTTCTATTAAAAAATATTAATTGTATTATGAAATGAAAAGATCTTGACAATTATGTAAAAAGATAAATATGCACCAAAGAGAAAAAAGATCAAAACATTGGCAGCAGTTATCTTTGGGTGACAGAACTATGGGTGAATTTTATTCTTCCTTATATTTTCTGTATTTTTCACATTTTATAAAGTGAATACGATTGCATTTAAATGATGGTTAAAATTATTTATTTGTATATTGATGGGAAAAAAGAAAATGACTAGAAATTGCTCTCTAAAACATTTCTCATGAATCAGAGGCTCAAATACTCTCATAAAAGAATGTATAAAATAACATTTATGAGTCAAAACACAGTCCTGTTTTAAGCCAAGTTACCTTCGAGATAATTGATCAGTAGAACCTCCCAAAGAGTCATGGTCAGGGGACAAAGCCAATGGTGTGAAGCAACAGTGAAACCATAATAATGAAAAGGTCAAGATAAGACATACCAGAAGCAAAATGACACAAAATTCATGTACTAGTATGGATGGAAGTGTCAGAATGAGGAAGTGAGACTGCAGCCAAGCCTGGGCAGTCTGTTCTACCTCTGTGTCCCTTGCTTAACTCCAGCCTTCCACTGCCAACACGCTTCTCCCCAGCTGTCCTGTTAATATCACCAGTTCCTTTGGCAACAATCAATTGTATGCAAATTAAAAGACTACATTTTATCACAATTTAAGAAGTTAGAAATTCATTTCTATCATTGTTAATGCTAAATTTTTAATTAAAATTCTTAATTCTATCATGTCATATGCGTGTATGTGTGTATACACAGATACAAAGCAGAACAGATGGTTTCTTAGTTTTGCTCCCCAACCCCAATTTTTTTCCCCTCCCTCATAATACCCTGAATTTCCAACCCTCCCATAACTGTCAGATTCATGCTCTATACCCAACCACTGGCCATCCCAGGGAAAGAAAGAAAACTCAATCATAGTCAGTGATGAGATGTTTCTAGGACTTCTGGAAAAGACACGGTCTTTCAGCCTATCCTAGTAGCCCTGGATGGAGAGTCTTAGGATGTAAGTGTAGAGTCGCCATATTCTACCAAGACCTGGCAATGCAGGGAAATTCTATATGGAATCTGAGGATAAAACCAGCATTAGAGTGGAGAGAATGAAAGTAAGTCCTTGCTGACACTGTGTGAGCTCCAAGATCTAGATCAACTCAAAGCTATAGTAACCTCCATTCTTCAGTTATGTCAGTCAAAAAAATTATCTTTGCTGTTTAAGTGATGTGAAGTTCATATGACTTCTGTTACAAGTATCTATTTAATTCCTAATATATAAATAAAATGTTTTCTTACTTTAGCAGTTAACTCTGAAGTGACAAGTACAAAAATACATGTATGTATGTTTACCTGGTGATCATTCACCAAGCAGCACATTTATGAGCTGTGCACTTTACCATATGGATGTTATTCTTCAAAGAAGAAGAAATGCTGTTGCATGTGGTAAGCAATCCATATACAAATCACAGTTTTTTCGAATAAAAAAAGTTTGTCATAAACAGTCCACCACATCAGCGTCCAAGATTTGGCTGAGGACAAAATCTACTCTTAAGCTCCTTATGCCCAGGAGGAAGCTCAACAAATACTTAATTCAAGTAAACCTTAAGGTTTGAAATTAAAAAAAAAAAATTCTTACTCACAGAGGATTTAACATCTATAAGGCAGGCATCCTCAAACTACAGCCCACGGGCCACATGCAGCCCGCCCACAACATGTATCTGACACCTTTAAAATAAGGTATGTGCAGTGTGCATAGGAATTTGTTCATAGATTTTTTTAAAACTATTGTCCGGCCCTCCAACAGTCTAAGGGACAGTGAACTGGCCCCCTGTTTAAAAAGTTTGAGGACCCCTGCTATAAGGTATGTAAGATAAAGATACAGTCAAAAAGTGAAAATGGGAAAACCAAGTTATGATTGGAAATAGATGAGATTAAATTTGATTTCACATGATTAGAATTCAGGTGAAAGAGCCATGAAACTTCAGGTGAAAAGGATCCCACAAAACTCCTAAATTGTATTTAGTGACAGTAGTAGATAATCTCATAAAAACCTCAGAAACAAAACACATTTTGCGTGATGCTCAAACTAAGGCATTTTATTTGCTTGCTTTACAACTTAAATAATGTCTCGGTCACCAAAGGAACAGCTTCCACTAATTCCAGATCAAGCTTTCGAAAGTTTACCTAGAGGAGGGACATTCTTATGCTCTACACAA